>PVLD010004781.1:0-120720 GCA_004027595.1 Dinomys branickii
TTTTCCAACCTTTAACTTTCAACCTATGGATTTCTTTTTGAGTAAAATGTGTTTCCTGTATACAGCATATCATTGGATTGTGTTCCTTAATCCAGTCTTCCAATCTTTTCCTTTTGACTTTTGAGTTGAGGCCATTTACATTAATGGTTATCATGGTTATATGTTGGCTTATTCTAGTCATGTTATTTATTTGAAGTTTAAGAGTGGATATTTCTCTATTCTTAAAGCTATAAGAAATCATTTTCCCTGAAAATAACCCAGAAATACCCCGTCTCACTGGCATTCAGCACCAATCAGTGCAGTGCTGTCCTTGCACTGGGCAGAAGCTGTCTCAAAACGTGCCTGTCATGGCTCAGGTCAGCCACTCAAGCAGAGTTTCCAGTCTGTCGCTGTGATGTTGAGTCCATCTAAATAAGTGCACTTGGGACAGAATTTCTTCAAAACATGCGCACAAACACTTTTTCATGTTCATGCGTGCTGCATCTCTGTGCTACCCACACCTAATTGAGGTAAGTGGTTGTAGCTCTGTGTTAGGGTAGCTCTCGGAATGTCTCTCCATGTGATTTCTGTGTGGCACAGAGCTGCAACACAAAGATCCCACCGTGAAAAGCTACAGGGAAAGAGGCACAGCACACACGGTGCACTGGGAATCGAAGAAGAGAGAGGCAGAGAGACAAAACACAACCCATAATGAGCCCAAAACGTAAAATTGGAGGCATTGCTAACTGATGTGGATGAGGTGACAGGAGTGACCCGTCCAGGACAGAGAGGATGGCAAGGGCCAGAGTGGGGTCTAGTGGGCAGCAGCAACATGGAGAAGCATTTCTGGAGGTGTAACGCTGACACACCCACTGGGCAAGGCTACACGGCTTGATTATTACAGCAACCCCATGAAGAAAAGGGGTTACCTTACTGCTTTAATCTTTCTGTTATCTTACTGCATTAATCAAAAGCAAATAACTGAATCCTGCAAAGCTTTTAATTGTGATTACATAGCTTTGGTTAGTGCTATTTAAACTTGCAGGGAAGCATTGGAAGCTGTTATGGTTTGACGCTTTGCAAGGGGAACAATATAATACAGGACACATATTCTATAATATCATTTATAATAGTGACCCAAAGAATGATATACAAGAAAGTACAGGAAATCTGTCCGTACATTAAGACCAAGGAGGGCCTGGATCCCATGGAAATGTCCTGCATGAGTCCAACTGAAGACCTAGAGCTCATAACAATGCCTTCCACGAATCCAACTGGAGGCCCAGAGCCCACAACAATGTCTCATGCAGGCCTGTTTCTCGGACCTGCTCTGGGAAGGCCCAGAGGTCAGTGGTGGAATCTAGGAAGTCTGTGCCAGCAGGATGAATGATCTAAGCTAGCAAGCTGAGGGATGTGCACTGGAGCCAGGAAGCAAAGCTCAGAAGAACCAGAGCCCCCCCGAAAGCAACCACAGCCGTCCTCAGCAGCAGTGAGGTCCGGAGCTCCTTCGATTATGATGGTGGAGTTCTCATCAGGGAAGCCAGTGCAGTGAGCTTCTCTAGGAGACTGGCAGTGCGCCACCTTCCCCTCCAGAGCCAGGAAGTGATGCTCACAGTGAGGACCAGAGCTCCCCCAAGTGAACTGAAGCTATTCTCAGTGCCAACGAGGTCCCAAGCTGCCCACAGCATGAAAACAGCCACGTTCATCAGGCAAACCATCATGACACGCTCCTCCAAAGAACCAACAGCTCCTTATAGCTTCTACCAGCTCCCAACAGCTTCTCTCAGCTCCCAACAGCCTCTTTCTCCTTCTGCAGTTCTGCCTTTTGTGCCACTGGCAACAGTCCCCAGGTGGGCCTCCTATACCCAGCACCACGCTTACTCAGTTCAGCTGGGGGTTATAAGCTGACCACCAGTTGTCAGCCCACTACACAAGCCCCCTGCCACTGTGGGTCAGGGTTATGTACAGCAGCTGTGGGCATGAAGAAAACGCAGTGATTGTGTAATGTCCAAGAGGACTTCAGGCTCCACCTGGAGCATGCTGCACACGATGGAATGTGCATCAGCAGGGTGGTCTCATGCACCAGGGCACAGGGTGAACCGGTCATTCTGTCTGGGCATCTATTGCAGCATGTGGAGAGCAAACTGGAAGTTCACCCTGAGGATTCACTGTCCCATGGTAGAGTGTGACTTGATCTCTTTCCTTAGCACTTACTGTGCCCTGGTGGAGTGTGAATCGAACCTTTTCCCTGGAGTCTGCTGTGCTATTTGGGGTGTGAATTTATGCTAGGTCTGCTGTCTGATGCACCAGAATGGGGTGTGCATTGCCAGTTCTCCCTAGGGGTGTATTTCACCACTGTGGATTGCAAATTGAAGGCCCTGTCCAACTGACTGCCCATGGGCACCATCAGTCGGTGTTGACTGGTTTCATATTATCTCAGCAGAGTGTAAGAGGAGGTAGCCTGAGAGATCTTTATCCCTGAGAATGCCCAGAGAGATGGGCCAAGTGTAGGGTCAGATTGAAAGAAGGCAAACGGAAGCCAAGCTGGAGTACGGGAAGGTTCGGCAACTGCCACCAGAGGGTGGAAGAGACCTGGGAGTTGGAATCTGGACCTTCTCCTCAGACCTCACTCAGGAGCGATGAGGCCAGCCCAGGGAACTCAGTGAGACCCTGTTTGTTTTGAGATGGGATCTTACTATGTAGTCTAGGCTGACCTCAAACTCATGTTGGTCCTCCTGCCTCAGCCTCCCAGGTACTGGGATTATAACTGCGGGCTGGAGCTCTGCAGCCTTCGTCCTGAAGCAGCTCTGTGCCCTGCCCCCTGCACACCGTGCGAGTCACTGCCTGCTCTGCAGAGAGTCCCCGAGGAGGCTCCCGCTCTTGTGCTGTCTCCCAGCAGCCCAGGGATCTTCCATGCGTATTGGTCACAACAGGAAAGCCCTCTGATGGCAGACCCCAAGACTCCAACAGCAACTGCAGTAGAATTCCGGATCTTTTTCCAAGTGGAGATCACTTCTACAAAGGAGAAAACCATGGGTCAATGTGATGGAGAAGCAGACTGTGCCCACCCAGGTCAGCTCAGGACACACCGAACTTGTAACTCCACACCCTTCCTACTTCCAGTCTCGGTTCCAGTTGCTCACAGAAATTCATGCCATTGTCAGGTGGTATGGGCAGGAAGCAGAAGGACTGTGTAGGGTAATTTGGTGAGGGCCACTGGTATCTCAGCATTTGTTTCAGGGAAACCTGAGAAGAAAGTCATGTTTCTAATTCTGAGGCTCTGCAGCCACTAGGAATTGATGAACCCTGACAGTGTTTATGTCTGGCGAGTCCAGCTGAAGACCCAGCTTGCACCCTCTTCTGTGGGGTACTGGGCACTGAATGGCTGTGAGTTGCCTCCAAAGTCTTCAGAACTCATGAGAGGCCTCTTGCAGTTCCAAGACAAACGTCACATGGATTAAGAGAGCTATCTTTGCTTATTAAAATAGTATAAGGTAGCTCAATTTCTATGTACATTCAAATGTGTTTGAAAATATGGATCTTTAGGTCCAATTACTCTAAAATTATGATACAAAATTGCTTCCCAGTGTAAGAAGTGGTAGTATGCTCAATTAAAAGGCTATTCAACAGCAAAAGTCAATTTGTATTTAAAACCTTATTTTGGTGCTAACTGCTTTTGGTTCATTAACAAAATAAATAAAAATATTTTATTTAAAAAATAGAAAATCAGCTTAAAACTTGCCTGAATATCAAGAACTTTCCAATATTTTGTCCTTCTCATTGTTTATTGCACCTTATAAGAGGTAAATACAGACATTTCACTAAAATTTCTTAGTTTTCAAAGGCTAGAAAAGCTATTTATTTTGGGGGGGTATAAGTTGTCTCACTTCATTTAAATTAAAGAAATTGGGCAGAGTAAACACAAAACTTAAACTCATAGCCAGAAAACTATTTCCTTACTAACTTTTGAAATCCATTTCCCCATCGTTAATGCCTTTGTGTGCTATGTTGGTACGCAGTCATAGTTAGCTTTCTTTAACAGTCGCAGGAATGTGTAGATCAGCACACTGTATCTCGGGAGATAAATACTTCCGCTTTGATAAATAGTACATGTACATGGTAAAATTAGTGCATTTCACCCTCAGGTTTGCTAAAATAAATATCAGTGCTTCACGTTGCATTCTTCCTGCACTAGGACAAATCACCCAGGCAGATGTTTAAGGCTCCTTTTTTCAATTTTAATTACTTTCTGAGATCAGTAGATGCGATTCGTGCTAGTGCATAAAAACTCAAGTGAGGACTGTTGGTGTGAATGGGTGGGGTTTACAGCTTTGACAGCTGATGAAGGGCTATGTACCATGCGCTGGGCTTAGGAAGGGGCAAAACCGCCGAGCTTAGTTTCTCACGGCAAACTCTATCCATGCTCTACTATCACTAGGTGAGTGCTTTCTTCCGGTTGAACTCGTTGTCTTCAATCATCAGTGTGTACCTGCTATGTGCCAGGCCACAAGTTCTTTACGTGAAGTACAGTGTGAATGTACTGTAAAAAGGGACAGCAAGCTGCAGTCACACTAAATAGCCTTAGAGCTATAAATACTCCAGTGAGAGAAAAAATTGTGTTCTAAAAGAAAACTGTATACATCTTCATGTATGTGTATTTCTCGGTAGGCCTGGGAGTTGGTTTCAGGCCCCCATAAATACCAAACTCTGCAATGGTCACGCTTCCTTGGCAAAGATGTTGGTTTGTGTGTGACCTGCACCGATTCTCCTGCACCCTGTAGATCGTCTCTTGGATACGTGTCATGCCCAGACAATGTAATTACTGAATAAAAAATGGTGAGTGGCAGGGTTTGGGGGCCGGGTGTCAGTGCTGTGGCTCCCTGTGCTTCAGGAACTCCACAGCACCCTCTGAAATGAAGAATGATCTCAGAGAATTCACATCATGCCTCGATTGTCTTTTGCTGGGAAATTTGAGGATAAAGGGTCAGTGTGCACAGGTGTTAACTTCTAGACAAGTAACTGTGCTATAGTGTTAGTTTACAATTCAGGATTAGCCATTTTATTAAACAGGTTTTATTAAACACTGGCATCTTTATTTTCATGTAACAGCCCTGAGCCTGTGATTGAGTAATAACAGGACACTCACGTACATTTCCTTCTGTGTAGGAGTTCTTGAAACAAATCTCCCTAAGGCACTGTTTATTCCCTTTGCACTGCGGCAATGCTGTGCTGTCCCGAGCCAGGAACCACCAGCCCCCGCCGCCAGTGTTGACATTTTTGCAGAAGAAACATAACCTGATGCTACCTGTAATATCATGCGTTAAGTTACACTAGTTTAGAAAATTGTTGAGTACTGCTACAGGGAATTCTCCAAGCTGTACATTTTCACACTGGCGCATTCCCTGGCGAAGTCACAGCGTTTCTCTGGCTCTTGCCATTTGGGGCTCTAAGGAAGTGGCACAGACAACCCAGGATTTTCTTCTACTACACTAATCTAACATGCTAAATAGGAATGTGTATCCTATATACATATTTAATCTTTTAAAATTTCTGTGTTTATTTGAAGATTTTCTAAATAATTTGCGTAAATCCTGTGGAATTTTCATTTGGTGGACTTTAAAGGAGTCGAAGCTTAGCAGTTCTGCTCTGTCTGTAACATCTTCCAATTCCACTCAACCACTTCCTTTCCAGTTTCTTTTTAAACACCAGTTCATGTACAGAGATATTCATGATGTGGTTACTGATATCCACAGAAACAATTGAAAATTCTGCACAGAGAAAAAGAAGAAAAATTTTGCAGCCCTGGAATTTCTGTAAAAATTTCCAACATATTTTAAATGGCCTGAAGATGTTATAGAACATTTCCTTTAAATTTTTCTTACATGAAGGTGATACTCATACATATCCCAGCGGAGTGTTATTTTCTGTGAAGCATTTTTTATCTAAAAAGGGTGTACATCCTGGAATTCTAGCCACCTTGACTTTCTGCACTCCGTCATCAGAATTACATGAGAACTGAAAGTCCCCGAGTCACACACGTTCTGTGCCTGAAAGTTAGTGTCTCTGGTGCAAGATTGGCTGCCCTGGCATGGGGTGCCATCAGGCAGGACATAACCCACGACAAGGTTTGAGTGAGTCTTCCCTATTCCAATGCTTCCACCCACCCAAGTTGCCAGCAGTGACTTCCTTCTCAGTCTGAAAGAAGAGAAGAAGGAGGAGGAGGAAGAGAAGGAGGAGAAGATGGGAGGAAGGAGGACCACGGCAGACAGACCCTTCACTGGTCCGGCCCGAGTCTTAGGAGCAGCTCTGTTCCTGTGTGCTCTCCCGGTCAGACAGTCACCGGTGCCCAGCACTGTGCTCACGGCAAGACCTCGGAGCCCCTTGGGGTGATCACTGGGTGCAGGTCATTCCTTTGTGCAGAGTCCTTCGACAAACTGCTACCCGGGGCTCTGTCTGACCTCTCAGGCACAGGCTCGGGGCCAGCTTGTTTCCCTTGTTTCTGTCCAGGAAGAGCCATGCGTCTGGGCATGGACTGAACAACACCCACAGTCCGCTATCCCAGAGTTGTAGATTTGACCATCAGTTGACTTAGGGTCCTGATCACTTCAGGGTGAGTCCTCGATCGTTGTTCCCGCACTGAGTGTGGACAGTAGCACCAGCACGGATACAGTCGCGGAAAGCAGCGGTTATCTGAAGAACGCCTGAGCACCTTGCTCCAGTGGGAGCTCCATGACACTTACACCGATCCTGACAGAAACAGCGCAGAGATGTGAGTGACAGCTGTCACTGCACAGCCCCAGTGCCCTGTGGCAGAACTTCCACGTATGCCTCACTGGTGTGCCTTGGGGTCTCCGGTCCCACCCCTGCTTTCCTGGACCAGCCCACACAGTGGAGGCGGGGCAGGCTCCTGGCCGGGTCAGGCTTCTCCCCAGCAGCACACCTGCACACACGAGTAGGCTTGCTTCATCGCACGGTGCAGAGGACTCGACAATCACAAATCCAGTATGACAGTCACCAGGGGCACCAGTTAGTGGGAAATACCTTGCTGTTTCCCCACAGTCTCCTTAAAGTGAGTCATGCTGTGCAAGAAGGAAAACAAATTGGGAAAGCTTAGGCTCCCAAAATGAGGTTTCCTGTCTGTGCTTCTAGAAAGTTCTAAAGTGCACAGGAGGCCTAGGACTCTGGCACCTCGGGAAGGTTTTGGAAACTTCACTATGAGAAAACACTGTTCTACAAGTAAGGAGCAGTCTGACTATTCTGGGCCCTGGAGAATGTGGCAGTCAGGAGGGTCTCTAACATCAGAGACCCTCTGGGGGGGATGGACCGTGAACTCTGAAGTCCTCAGGACTGTGCGTTGCACCTCTGAACAGGTGATTACTTACTGCAGGTTCACTGAGGTTAAACAGGATTGCAAACACAGTTTTTGTCTGTAAGTTCCCATGTTTGGGATTCAGCCAAAGGCTCCTTCGTAAAGCACGCCTGACCTTGGCTAGGAGGAAGCACATTCACGCCAGCTGGGCGTCCTTGCTCCCGGAGAGGGCTGCGCACATGAAGTGGTCCCATTGCTCAGGAGGCCCGATAAATACTCTGATTCAAGTGGCCTCTGATCATAATTTTACAAATCTAATGAAATGTGCTGGACTAAGCTTGGTTAAAGTAAGCACCAGCTTCGAGCATAATGGGGAGGAGATCTGTCAAGGAAAGGAAAGAGAGTCACGTGCAGTGCCTAGAGGTGGACTGGGCTGCAGGGAAGGGTCGCGATGGGTGTCTGGGACTTAGGAGCGGAAATGCAGGGGGCGTTAGTGATGTGCCAGGGCTGGGACAGGCTGCATATCTCACACCAAGCACTGGCTACCCTTCTTTTCTGCCAGTGGTTGAATGAATCTACAATAAATGAGAATAGCTCATGCTAAAACCAAAGGCCAGTCTTTCCAAGTCAAATGCAAAGGATATTGTTTCTCACTCACTGAAATATTCATAAGTCAGAAACTGTCTTTTGTATACAGAAAATACTTATTGTCCATGCTTCCAGATTATCTGTTTTGAGAGGTATAATTCAAGGACTTTAATATAGAAATATGTCTACTCTGTCAAATTGTGGGTATCACTCACCATGCCAGTTACTTGGGGTTGATCCAATGCACTGCCCACTGGGCTTACCAGAGAGAGAGGGACATGAGGCTATAACAGTTTTTCTCAGTAGTGGGAAGGAGAAATCTACAGTGCCTTGAAAATGAAAGAGAAGGTGTACAGCATATATGCGCAGTATGAACACTTTTTCTCAAGCTGGCTAACCTCTCATATTTTAAAATGTATTTAATTTTACTAAAGTTTACCTGGCAATTTATTCATTTATAATCGTCAAAAATACTAATTTATAAAGTACTTTCTTTTCCTGTATTTCCTTGGTAGGAAAAAGTTCTAAAACAATCTTTGACAGCTTTTGTTATTATTTATTTGGCATTGGAAGGTTGGTGAGTTTGGAGCCTCCGTGGGTTTAATTCTGAAATCCAAGCCTGGCTTTCCATGTGTTACTCAGCTGTGGAGTGAATCTGTTGCTCCTCACACTCTAGGAAGGTGACAGGGCACATGGGTCCTGCTGGGCTGGTGTACCTGTGCACCCTCCCCTGCCCAGCTGTCCGGAGGGCAGCCCACAGGGCAGTCAGTACACACACACTCACGGGTGCACAGGAGCCTCTCTGCAAATGTAGAACCAACCAGCTGGGCACTGCCCTGACTCGGGTCAGGGAGAGGCTGCCTAGTCCCTGGGGCGCATGAGGCCCATTTGCGGTGATTCTACAGGGAGAAGAGGACCCTCTGTGGGATCCCAGCACAGAAGCAGGGAAGCGCTGTGTAGCCAGGCTGCACCTCAGCACATCTCACTGTCTCCCCAGTTTCCAGGGACCTGGGGCTGTTCCGGCCACTGCAGGGTGGTACAGCCAGCCCAGGCACAGATAGCCAGGACAGCAGTGTCCACAGCAGCCCTGGTGCCCAGGCTCTGTGCTCACCCACACTTCGCTTGCTCCAGGGCCACGCTGGTTTCTGTGCTGGTCCTGGATGCAACTCGTCCATGCCCAGTTTTTTCACCCCTACCAGTGGACCAAATAAAGGCTGAATATTTAGTTAAAAAACAATTATGGTAAAGGAGACATTGCCACAGATCCCCTCAACTTTC
Organism: Dinomys branickii; assembly: GCA_004027595.1. Lineage (NCBI taxonomy): Eukaryota > Metazoa > Chordata > Mammalia > Rodentia > Dinomyidae > Dinomys > Dinomys branickii. The sequence continues at coordinate 9,155 of PVLD010004781.1, forward strand.
TCCCTGTCTTGGTTACTTTACTCTCGTTGCTGAGACAAAATACCCAACACCCAAAACGAAGAAAGGAAAGGTTTATTTAGCTTACAGTTTGTAGAGGTTTCAGTCCATACTTGGCTGGTTCTGAGGCAGAGTGGCACATGGCAGAGGGCAAACATTCATGGCAGCAAACAGCCAGCAAAAGGGAGGAATGGCTGGAAGCAACCTCTTTTCTTCCCTTGCATTGTAAACAGCCTACCCCCACCCAGGGGGCGTGTAGCTCTCACACAATCTCCAGGACCTCTTCCACAGGCTCAGGATGTATACAAAGTAAGCACCTTAGTTTCCTGCTGAGTCACTCAGCCAAACCTCTAGTCTCCCCAAGTTGACACAATGTATCAACCATAACACTCCCCCTCATTTCAAACACTCATCCCATCAACCTTGCCACTTTCTGTAGCAGCTCTGGAGTCCTCCTTTGTGAGGGTCTCTGGCTGCACTGTTCTGACTGCCTAAATGTCCTGAGTGGATTCAAGATCTTGCCTGTTCACAGTCAGTTTGACTTTGGGAAGAGGAGAAGTCACACAGTACCATATGTGGTGAGTGAAATGGCTAAAGACACAGCGTCATGTCTGATCTTAACAGAAATTACTGTAAACCTTTGATCACTTTAGGGTGATCATGAAAAATTATGAATATTTAAATCTTAAAATTTATTACAGTAAGAGACACTTTGCCATTAATCCCCTCAGGACACTCAGAAAACTCTGCTTTGGCACATTCATCCCATCATTCTTGGTGATGTGTCTTTTACTATACTATATTTTTAAATTTAACTTTCAATATATCTTTCAATTTTTCTTATAATTACCGTGTTGACTAATGTCATGTAATAAAAATGTCCCAATAAAAAGATGCATGATGTCATATTTATTACTTATTGACACTCCTTAATGTGTGATATATATGCATTCCACCTACAGTTTATATGTTCTCTGTCTCTCTCTCCTTGTCTTTGTCTGTCTCTCTGTCTCTCTGTCTGTCTGTCTCTGCCTCTCTGTCTCTCTCCCTCCCTTTCCCTTTCTTGGTACTGATGTTTGGGGAAGAAATTTATAAGCTGGGACTGTGTAACAGAAGCATTCCCCTTTCCCTAAATAATGTCTTCTTAAAGTGAGGCACATTGTTTTGTGTAACCTTTTGCATTCATGTGCTCTATTCATATTTTTTCCTCCAGTTTTTCTGGAAGAAAAAGCCCTCTGGATTTTCCATTTTCCTGGCCTAATTGAAAACAGTTGCCTGTGGTCCTGGCCCGGGAGCCCTATTTCCCTTGTTCTCCAGCCATCAGTAATGTAGAGATCTGGGGACCTCAGGTGCAGAAGAGAAGGAAGCACCTGCCTCCGAGCAGCCAAGCAGAGCGGACTGTGGACCTGTGTGCGGGTCCAAAGCACTTGTGCATAGTCTCAGCCCCAGCCTGCACAGCTGCCTGTGCCTCTGCCTCCTCGGGCATTCAAGGCATGGTCTTGGGGTCCTCGGACCCCTTCCCCATAGTGACTCCAGACCCCTGGGCTGGTGCAGCCTGTGCCCGAGATGAGCCCAGGTGTGCAGCAAGGTCATCCTGCCAAGCCTGGTGCCCAGCAGGCAGCCAGCAGAGTCCCTCAGAAAGCAGCCTGAGCAGCGAGTTTCCTGTGACTCCATGGGGCAGCCAGGTCACCAGCAGCCCTGGTGCCTGGCGACCCCAGCTGGAAGCCAAGGTCTCCGGGGTTGAACTATGTCCAGGTGTTTGTGAGCAAGAGGAAGCGAGCTTAGGGATGAGGGCTCCCAGTTCTCTTTATGCGCCTGCCTGTGTGTGCTGGAGTGCACCGTGGTTCCAGAGTGTGTGCAGTGGTAACACGGCTGCTGTAGTGAAGCGAACTAGTGCAATCATCTCAGCTCTTGGTTTCTCTTCATGTGTGTTGCCTTTTACAAGAACAGTGGAAATCACCTCATCAGACAGAATCCCACATGCAGTAGTTTTCTGACTTAGATTAAATATTTTCCTTTCCTGTTTATCTCCTTCACATCTTGTCCTCTAGGCTCACCCACATTGTGGCAAGTACCAATATCCTGTACCTTTTCAGGGCTGAATAATGTTCCACTGGCAGCAACAAGTGAGAGCAGGTCCCCCTGTGTGGATTGCTGGCTTATTTTCCAGGGTACACAAGCAGCCACGAAGGCCAAGCCTGTGTGTTGGAGCCCACAGTCTCCCGCATCCTCAGAACTTCACCGCCTGAACTTTATCATGGATCATCCAAACAGGATTATAGATGTTTTATTGTCTCTGTCCCTGTGGTCATCTTTGCGAATATTAGAGCCACAGTATTTACCCATTTCTGAAATCTCCGAAGAGTAGTGTTGGCACAACACGCTCATTTAGCAGGTCTCTCTCTTCTGCCCGCTAGTGAGTCCTCTGATGTGCAAGCCCCTTGCTGTGCCTACTGATGTCCATGGCTGGCTTTGGCCCCAAAGTCTTCTGTTTTGGGGAGGGGGGGAGATGGAGGGAGGGAGGAAGCGAGAGAAAGAAGTTTTTATTCAATGTGCTGCTATAGTTCTTTTCTTACTTGTTTTTGTCTTTGCTGGCATGCCGTGTTCATCGGTTAAAGGCTGCGCTTGTTTACAGTGCTCAGTGCGTCCATGGCTTCAGGTGCCTGCTGGAGCTTGAGATTCTTTCCTTAGAGTGAGAAGGGACCCCTGCACTTTCCATTCCTACACGTGAGCTTATCTGCTTGGTCTCTTTCTGCATTTTCAGCTGCGGTAGTATTTGACGTGCACACTAGTTTTCAGACTTTTACACACCTATGCACGCTTGCTTAAGTATTCATGCTTGTGATCCCTACCTAGTCAGATATTATACTCAAGAAAAATTGTGAAAAGGCATAATGCTTGCTGTAAAAGAGCTACAGCCTGACAGAAAGAGGTGCAATGAGTTAGAATAAGATAATTAAAAAGGAAGCCGACTCCCATTTTCATGACGGAAGAGGTAGCAAAGGAAGCTGGGGGTTCCCGCGTATGTGCCGCTGGCTCCAGACGCCTTCATATTCCCAGACTGATGCCGGACGCTTGGCAGAAACAGAGCTTGTAAAAGAGTCAAATGGCTAAACCCTCCGCGTTAATGCTAGAAGCACGTACTTTGTTGAAATGAAATGCATTTGATGGGACACGTGCGCTGGGATCCTAACGGAGTAACAGACTTAGAGGGCCGAGGACTTTCTAGAAAAGGCAGTCTTGCTGGAAATTCTCAACATATCCTGGCCAGAGAAACGTATTACTTATTTTGTTAAATGAAAACACTTGAATACCCACACAACTAAAATAATTACTCTATCTAAAAATACCTAAGAGGAATAAGAGTTTTAATTGCCACTTTTCTCAAATTTTAAATGAATTGATTTTACTATTGTTGTAATGCTAAAAAGCCTTCTCTTAAAATTTATTTGTACTTAGATCTGCTAAATTGCCATGGGGGACTAGGTGAGACTTTTGTAGCATTTTGGGTCTGTCTGGCTCAGTCAGTGAACTTGAGTAGAATGCACTACTACCATTCTGAAACAAACAAAACAAAAAACACAACTGTGGGTTTTCAGTTAAGTCTTCCAGGGTGCAGAAAGAAACTTTCTGGTCAGTGCTGAGGGCAGCTGATCGTGATAAGTCAGGGCGGACTCGAGCTGGCGCAGGAGGAAGTGGCGGTGGCTTTTTCCCCTAACGTTCTTTTTCAGTCTTCTCGTCCTTTCGGAATCACATGCCCACCGCAGGCCACAGTTTGCATGGACTTCAGCATACTCAGAGGTCAGGCAGTAGCAGTATGGTCTTGCACCTCTGTTACTGAGCAAGCCACTGCCTTTGCCAGAACTGTGCCTGGCTCCAAGGCTCTGTGCGGCACCTGCCGTCTCCCAGGTTTGTTCCTGAGGCCTTGGTGGGTTACATCCACCAAGGCAGAGTGATTAGCTTTGTAACAGTAGCAATGTAGTGTGACCACATAGTTGTCTGTGCTTATAAGTCTGGTAATAAATATACAGATATGCATTGTGTGCATGTGTATGCATGTGTGTGTGTATGTGCATGTATTTTCACGTGTGTGTGTGTGAGTGTGTTAAAGTAGAAGGAACGAGGGGCTCTGATCTCATGGAAATTAATCTCCAAACTGAACTTTAGTTACACGATCCCTACTCCCAGTTCCTGAGAAGCTGAGACAAATTGCGGGTACGTTGTACACATGCGCTCACTTTCCTGATGCAGGCTCCTCCATGAGCCATACGCCTTACTGGGAGTGGTCACCTCACGCAGCGGTCCACCTCTAAGGCCGCCCCGCCCTCCCTCGTCACTGACCCAAGCGAAGCTGTGGGTGGCACAGGGACCGTGGGTCAGGCCGTGCCCCGCCCCCACGAGGCCCCGCCCCCGCCCCCGCCTAGAGCGTCACTGATCCTCCCCTTCCTTTGCAGCCGTGCAGTGCCCCAGCATCGAGGCGCAGCTGTCTGAACATGTCCTCTGGAGACTGGTGTCCGGGTCGTTGAATGAGTACGGAGCCCAGGTCCTGCTGAGCTGCAGCCCCGGCTACTACTTAGAGGGACCCAGGCTGCTCCAGTGCCAGGCCAACGGGACCTGGAGCTTGGGAGATGAGAGACCCCGCTGCAAAGGTGAGTGGGGCTCTGCCCGGGGCTCGGGTGCTCCAGAGCCCCGGGGAGCCACTCTGGGCGTTGCCACCCCCTGCAGGTTTGGAGGGGATGGAGCCTGGCATCCTACCTGTGGGTGTGTAGGCCAGTGTGGCATCCTAGGCGCGTGACTGCTGCAGTAGAAGCTTTATGGTCCTCATTAGTGATCGTATTTCATAAATTTTAAGCTATTAGAATGCTCACGCATTTCACATGAGCTCAGAGATGAAGCAAAGCTCATGTTCAGAAAGCTAACTGTTCATCAGGATCTCAGAGTCACAGTTTACACTGTGCTCACTGTGCTCTCACAATGGCTGGCTTGAAATGGGGCTTATTATTCTCTCCAGTACAAGATAAGCCGTTCGGTCTGTGGGTAAGCTTCATAATAAATCCGAATAAATAGGAAAGTGAGACAATGAGGGTATTGTTCAGAGCACTGTTTGATTCAGGCATCTTTATTATATGATCGTTAGTTGATTATTGGCTGTAAATTATCATGCACAGAGACAAGTCACTGGACCAGTGTGAAATTTATAAAACACACAGCTTAGTAAGAAATCACAAGAATGAAACAGCCAGAAAACGGAATGGACGCTTAGCAGCCTGAGGTAAAACTTTGACTCGAACTCTAGTAGACCCCATGGAATGAGGCTGTTCCACAAGCTTTGCCAGGCCCAGAGAAGCCGGGGTGGACGCAGACAAGGGCTCGGTCCTTGCTGGCGCAGGACGTCTCCCTCCCCAGGAAGCCCATCTGGAAGCGGCTTCCGGTGACAGGGCTAAAGGCTCTCCCTGTGGCGAGGTGACTCGGGCGCACCACCCAAGCTGGGCCGGTCGCTGCATGGCCGTGAGTTTCCTTCCTGTTCTGCACCCTACCCCATGATCTAGGCCACCTCTCACACACTCCTGTCAGCACCCCACATCTCCCCACCCTGGAAGCCACTCTGTGATGTGGGGACCCTCCGTGAAGGCACACAGGAGGGCAGAAGACAGGCACCAGAAACGCTGACCCCTGGTGAGCTCAGACTCTGCTAGCCGCCATGCTGTCTGTTAAACCTACTTTTATTTGTCCATGTCTGCAGAGCATAATGATTCTGCTCCTCATGCAGGGCTGGTGCTCGCACATAACGCATCTTCATTCCTTTTCCACCCCGCTTCCCACCCTCCCTCCCCCCCCTGCTCTCAACCCCTTCCCGTTTGAGAAAGACCCATCCCCCTGCTTCCTGTTACCTATCTTTTAGTTTGCTCTTTATTTATACTGTATTTAAGCCTGTGTGTCTGATTTATTTCACGGAATCTTTTGGTCTCACTGACCCAAGTTTATCCTTCTGTATAGCAGAGTAGTACTCCACTATGTATAAATACGTTTTCATTATTCATTGATCTGCTGATGGACATAGAGGCTGTTTCTAAGATTTAGCTATTATGAGTTGTGCTGCTATAGGATGGGCATGCATGGGTCACTGTAACATGAGGCCATTTAACACTTCTAGGAAGATACCTAGAAGGGGAACAGCTGGGTCAAATAAAATTCCTAGTTCTAATGAGCATCGCAAAGAGACCCGGCAAGAAGAAATGCTGGAGCTGCTGCGGGTAGGAGGAGCCCTTCTCCACTGCTGGTGAGAGTGTGAGCTAGTACAGCCAGTGTGCAGATTCTTCAGCACACCTTCTCTCGGCTTCAAGCCACAAGCAGGTCTTTAAAACAGACGTGAACTTCCTGGGGTGCGTTACACAGGTCTTGCACGGGCGTGCAGGGCCCAGCGTATACCTGCAGCCTCCTGAGTCCACATAGGCCCCAGATATCTGGACACTGTCTCACTTTCCCCGCGTGGGGTGCTGGTGTGTGCTGCACCCCACGTTTATTCCCACATTGCCATTCCAGAAGAGAGCCTTCAGGCTAAGGGACATTAACAGAAATCGGGCCTCCTGATCGTGAAGCCAGCATCCTCAGCAGCGAGGTGTGTTCCACACTTCTAGGGACTCTGCCTTCTGAACTCCAAGGTCACGCCCTGTCCTGCTGGTTCTGATGCTGACTGTGACACAGGGACGGACACCACACATCCGCCAGCTGTGATGTCCAGTGAGGGGCACATGGCCACGGCCACTTGCTAGCCCCCCTGACCCAGGGCTGAGGACACACTGCACCGGCCCACTGTCCTCTGCCTCTTTGCATGTATCAGGAAGGTGGTTTTTCCCAGAATTAGTGGACTCCAAAAAAAGTCAGTTTGCTCTGAGTTTTGTGGCTCAGCTTTTCACTATTTGCCTAGAGGAGCATCTTCTACATGGCTTCTTTGGTTTGTCCCTTGGACACATTCAAAATTCCCGTTTCTTCATGAAGACAGCATGTTTGATGTACACCTGAACTGGTCTTACCCAAAGGTGGCATCAGGGGCTCTCTCAGGTGCCGGGGTGGAGAGCAGCTTAGAGACGAGTCTGTCTGATATCTCTCAAGCCCTAATATTGCTATTGTCCATTTATTTCTATATTGATTGTTTTAAAATGTCTCTACCAAGGAGCTTGTGATATGCCTTTTCTGCATTTTAGGAACACAGATGTGTCCCAGTGGGCATTGTGTGGGTGGAGGTGTTGTCCGTGGTCCAGGAGCCACTCACACTGTCCAGTCTCTCTTGCTGGTCTGTGCAGGTGACCCTGAACCCAGGGGCCCAGGACTTGCTGGGGAGGTGACTCTGGCTCCTTAACAGCAGCACATCTCAGGACCTGTATGCCCCATCCCTGAGCTCCTGGGTGCCTTTGCTGTCACTAAGCAGCCCATCATCCAGCGCCACAGCACCCTGTGAGGCTGAGGTTCTGTGGCAGAGGTTGGGCATCTTGGCTGATGCCTACTGGGCCCACAGGGCCTCACCTGGAGTCAGGCCAGCTCCACTCCAAGCAGACACAGCCGGCTCAGTGCAGCACAGCTGAGATCCTCCCCAGCAGCATCCACTCGGGCACTGGGCAGTGAGGTGCTTGTGGATCCTCAAGCATATCCGGGACTCAAAAGAGATGACATCAAGCACTGAGCAGTTGCTTCAGAAGAACACAAAGGTCAGGTTCTGGGATCAGATCTCAGACTCTTAGACACAGGCAGGGTGAGGAAAGCCACAGCAGAGACGGGGAAAGTCCTTGCGTGCTAGTTGGAAATCTAATGTTTACCTTCACGGGTGCCAGTGTCACTGTGGATTTCTCACAGCCGATTCCAGTTTAATATATGCTATCATTGCTCTTATTCATTTAGGACATAACACTCTAGATTCTCAAAAGTCAGTTGAAAACATCAGAATTTTTTAGAAAGCCAAAATAATATTTAAGATTTTAGCTCTCAAAAAATAAAGTCACTGTTTCTGGTGGTACACACCCATAGCCCCGGAACTCTGGAAGGCTAGGGCAGGAGGGCTGCAATTTCGAGCTCAGCCTGGGCAGCATCATAACCTAGCAAAACCCTGTCTCAAAACAAAAATATCTTAGAAGGGCTGGGGATATAGCTGAGTGAAAGGTGCTGGGTTTGATTTCCCAGTACCACAAAAATGCAGGTAAATAAAGCCAGGAAACATAAAGTGAAAACTATTTTTACAACCTTAGGATTACATTATTTTCTAGGACGGACAAGAAAAAGCTCACTAAACGTGTTATTTCCTTTTGCTATAACACATCTTTGTTTCATTTTATGCTTGAATTAATTCCCTTTCTCTCTCTTGGTCCCCCTTTGCCCACACGCACACAGTGAAACACAATAGGAAGTCTGCCAGCAGTATATTTTACTAATACAGGAACATGAAAAGAAGAACAGGAAGTTCAATGCCATCTAAGTTCTTCATTGAGGTAATCATGATGAGGTGTTTTCACACTCCTGACCGGTCCCCCCAGCGGTTTCTGCATATTCACATATTGACATATTGTCTACATATTGACAGCTGAGGAAACGCAGTCACCACCAGAGTAAGCGACCCAGCAGTCTCTCCAGGCAAAGCTGAGGGCTGCCTGCTTGGGACTTCTGGTCATCATCTGTGCCTGACCTGGGGGCAGCCCTGCCTGAGAGAGCTGCAGGAACTCATTGATTCCGGGCCCCCACTTGCTGAGGCTGAGGCATTGGGATTTCCTGAGCTTCTGCTTGCCCAGTCCTGGAGGCGCAGATCTTGGACGCCTGCTGCATCTTCTTTCCCTGCCCAATGCCAGCTGAGCCTCTCCCACTACAGAGACTCTGCCCTTCCCTGCCAGCTTCCCGAGCAAGTACACAGCGGGCTCTGCTCTCCCAGGGTGAGCAGCAGACACCGTGGTCCTGCCCTGAAGCTGCTGGCTTCATGCAGCCTGAGCCCCAAGAGACAGTAACAGATTTGAAGTCCAACATCTGGGGCACCCAAGCCTGTCCAGATCAAAGTTGCCATGAAACAGCAAACTTCTACTTTATTGTTTCACTCATAATTTATATTTTAAAAGTAAAAATACATTCCTGGCAGAAACCCATGATCATAAAAAATCATTCGTGCATTTTAAATTTTACATGCACACATAGATATAAGAAGCTCCATTGGAATTTTCTCAAATACACAGAGCACTGCCTAAATTCTGGAATGTGTGCCTTTACCTAACTGCTCATTTAAGACTTTTCCAAAAGGAGACCTTGGTCAAGCTTCAGAGTGAAGAGGGCAGGCTGGACATTGGCAGCCTCTCATCTCAAGGTGTCCGCAGAGCCAGACTCATCACCACACAGGGCTCTTTACCCATCAGCACACGTACACCCTGAACACCTGAGGACAGGTGTTGGTCTGCTCTGGAGCATCTGTTCAGCCTCACCTGGCCTGGCAGTGAATTTCATTCCTAATATCCTCACAGGGAGAGGCCCAGCTGACATCCGGTTTTATGTGATGGCTCAGTGACCAGAGACATCTGCTTTCAGCTTCAAACCCTTTCCAATGGGCCAAGGTCTCCCTTCGATGCACATGGAGCTGAGCAAAGCTCTGGACACAAAGCCCTCACAGAGCAGTTCCAGACTCAGGTCACAAAGCCCACGTGTTTATCAGAAACCCTTGAGCCTACTCCTGCAGGGAGACAGCCCCGTCCTTCCCACAGCATGTGCTTCTGGGGCCTGGGAGTGGCCCCTGCATGCCCTAGGCTTCACCCCACAGAGCATGTTGACAGTGCCTGCCTGTGAGACTGAGCATAGGTAGTATCCATGTTGCTGACCTCACAGGAAGGAGCGCTGAAAGGTCAGGCACCGACACTTTCAAACAGATTTCATCCGGAATTCCAGTCTGGAGCTGCAGCAAGGAGAGCCCTCCCTGTGCTTATGTGGTGGGAGGCAGGCAGCTGTGGTGCTTTGTCCTAGTGAGGCTTGAAGGAGGGCATGCCGAGGTAGAGCAGGGGTCCTGGTGCATGCTCTGGACCCCTCTGCCGCACGCCTCTAGTGTGCAGTCTCCCCCGAGCGCGGCGGGACCCCCCAGATTGTGAGCATGATTGCATTCTCAATGGGAGGGGGAAGAGCAAACTTAATGAATTCACTTCTGAAAACTTACAAGCAAAAGGTAGCATGGAAATCAGGCCTTCTCCCTGATGCTTGACAGAGGTTGTTCTTGCCACCGGCGGGTGCTCCGGGCCACCAGCATGACGTGCCCACATTGTGACTGCTCATGCTCTGTGATGAGTTCGTTTTCTACCGAAGGCAGCTCTTGGTCTGCAGCCCCATTACACAGCTGCTGAGAAGCTCAGATTCTGCTCCCTTCGTTCTTTGCTGTTGAGTTAAGCTGATTAGAGGACCGTCTGGGAACAGCTTCACGGCAGGAAGCCTGTGGAGAGGCCTAGAGGGCAGAAGCAGACTCAGAGGTGCAGGCGCCTCTGGCAGGCTGTGGTTCAAGCCACGGGGACACCCCCAGGCCGCACTCTCCTTCAATGCACTCTTGACAGGTGATAAAGTTCACAACACTACCCATTTACTTAAATGGCTACAAATGGATCACTACAGGTCAGAGTTCACAGCAAAGTTCACACTGTGTTTGGAAACAGGCGTAGAGAGAAATTCATAGCAAATTATACAAATATAAGTCCTGTCTGCATTCGCTGGCTGTGGTGCAGGAGCCATGCCTGCATATCACAACACCCTCAGGCCTTGGACCAGGAGGGCTTGGCGGGCCCAGAGCTGGGCACAGTGCAGGCTTTCTCAGCTACAAGATGTCAGAGCTGCGCTCCTGGACCCCTTTCATCACACCCGACCTGAGTGGTCATCTCAAGACCAGCTGTGCTCACATCTTAGAGGAAGTGCAGCTTCAGGGAAAGGACTGGCCTCAGTGGCATGTGCACCAAGTTTTCCTTGCTTGAATTTTCCAGGAGGATCTGCATTCTCTGCATCCTGATGTGTCACAGCCCATCACTGACTCTTGCTGAACCAGTTGTGTGCTGGCCATGGCCTTGAACACTGACCTTGTTCCCTGCTGTGGGTCCACATACACCCCTATCTGGCAGGAGCTACTTCTACCCTCCAAGGGCTGTAGACTTAGGAGATTGGCTGGACTCCTAGCCAGGATATGCAGAGCCAGCATGGAACCTGGGTTGCCTATAGCCAGCCTCTGCCTTCATCACTGTGCTTTGCCACCTCTACCCACTAATTCTAACTGTACACCAGGACACAGGACTGACTGCCACTCCCAGCGTAGCACACGTCCTGGTGTATTTGGTGCCACCACACTTCCTGGGACTAGCTCTCCAGGACTCCGTTCTTATGGGCTGGTGCCCACCTGAGCTTCCGATGATCAGCTGGTCTGACAACTTGGGATCTTCTCCCTCCAGAGATTGTGGGTTACTCTGTGCTAAAGTGTTTATCAGGTCGAAGCACAGGCATGTCCATGGTATCAAACTACCTCTACTGTGTCTCCCTAGTGCAGTGATCTTGTGGGTGACAGTGGACATAGTTCTGTGCTGTGTGGGGACACCAGGCACACCTTCGGGCTCATAGTCACCTAGCCACAGCCACAGAAGGTGCAGTTTGTGTATAAACAAATAACTTTCTGATGCTCCATGTGCTCTGTGGCTGGCATTGGATCGGGCTCACGATCCTCCAAATTAGAAAACAGCAACTCAGCAAGTCCTTGGGGTCTGAAGTCCCAGGTCTTAATGCCACGCTACTTAGTCTCACCCAGCTGACTGGCAAAGAGAGCACTCCCAGATTCCTGATGGGCTCATGGGGTGCTTCCAGCAATGATGTCACTCTTAGGATTGGGGGTGGACAGACAGGCGGACAGGTGGCCACCTTGTCTGATAGGTGTGTTTGTACACTGTGTACTTTTTATTAAGAAACCACCCATGAGAAGAGAGTGGTGGGTAGCTGCACAGGTATAGAATATGGGGATCCATTCATGATATGCTTGTTTGCATTTCAAGAATGTAAGAGAAAGAAAATTAACCTTCTGATACGATTGGTCACTCCAAGCCTCCCTGTTCCTCCCTCCTGCTCTATGCTCCTCAGGAATGTTAACACTCAAGCACAAAAGCCTGAAGCAATGTCCACTTCCTTTCCCCCTCCAGTGATCTCCTGTGGGAGCCTGTCCTTTCCCCCAAATGGTAACAAGATCGGGACACTAACGGTGTACGGGGCCACAGCAATCTTCACCTGCAACACAGGCTACACCCTGGTGGGTTCGCACGTCCGTGAGTGCTTGGCCAACGGCCTCTGGAGCGGCTCGGAGACACGGTGTCTGGGTAAGCTGAGCTGTCACTCTTTTGTTTCTCCTTGGAGCTTTGGCCGTCCCCTTCTACCGAAGGCTGAGATCATAACTACGTCAAAACCATCAGAGGTTGGGAAGTGTAAACACGAATGTCAGAAGAATTGCAGGAAGTAGCTCCTTCGCAAATGGGAAGGAGACCAGGGAAGGCAGGGAAGTGGCAGGGGTGTGAAGAGCGAGGATCTGTCCTGATCAGGTACCAAATACCCACGATGGAAGTGCTTATCATGAATCATAAACATACACTTACGAATTTTTAAAATTATGTCAAAGGTTGAGCAATATTAATTGAAATGTAAGTAGGCACAGAGAATTATTTAAAACAAAATGTATCTGCAATAATCTGCGTTTCTCTCAAATATTAAAATATACTGCAGGATAATGTACAGTGGATTGTGGATGTTCCCACTGACCCCTGTTCTGCATAAATGCATGGAAGCTGTAGAGTGTGCCTCGGAGGGGCAGCGATGAGTGCAGGTGTCCCTGCGGGCGCAAGCTCACTGGGAAATATCTGCACCACCAGGTCCTTCTGAACCTTCTCGGTGATCCTCGGCAGTTTCTCAGTCTCTCAAAGCCCTGGGCACTGGTGTGTCTAAGCTTCTGCATCTGTTCAGGCTAGGGTCACTTCAGGATTAGGAAGCCCGAAATGTTAAATATGTCCTTCTTTGGAATGGGTAAAATTTGAAGAAAGAGGATGAGGGTAAAGTTGTGACTTCAGAGAAAACCAGCCACCGGAGAAGGTTCTCGCACTTTCCGTGCAGTGCCCCCGGTGGCTCTGAATTACCACAGGGCTTACATGAGCACTCCCCGGATGACCTTCTGTCCATTTTATCTTAGATATTATCGAAGGTATTTAACATGTTACAATGACTGAACATGGTACTTATGTAATGCCGTCAGGCAGAGTCACTGCAGCTTGCAACAGCTGTGAGGCCCCACTGGAAGGGGTGGTCCTTCCTGTGGTCACCATGGTGTCCCTGCTCTTTCCTAGCTGTTCCTCTGAAGCTATGGCCATTGACCTTTCTGCAGGCTGCTCTGGTGCGGGCTAGGCCTTCTCTCTCCTCAGCACTGAGTAAGGTGGCAATGCACTAATAACTTACATGATCGGAAACACGCGCCTCTCTGATAGCATAATAAGGATGGAAATCAACGACAAACGGCACTTGATTACTCTACCACTTAAGGCAGTTGCATCCCTGACTTCATCTTACCGTCACCCGTAAAGGAGGAAGATGAGGCTGAAGGGCAGTCCAGGGAGTGTATGCTGCACATTCTGGATCAGCCTGAGTCTTCTGGGTCCCACATCAGCCCTTGCTACTCTGTGTAGTACTGCTGGAACGGGAGGGAAAGATGAGGTGTGCATGAAAGTTTGCCTGCTGGAGATCCCCACACCTGGCCTCAGCAGGCTGCAAAGCATCTGAGAAGCTTTGGCAAGTTGACTCACTCAGAAATGAATCTATTTACTAGGAAGGGACTTAAACTGAAAATAAAGAGGGAAAAAAGGTCCAGATGATAATGTGGAAAACAGTGTTGTAGAAATTAGATTCAGCGTATAACAAATAAAATTGGAGGAGGCACACAGTATCTACAAGGAAAAAAGACTTAGAAGAGGACTGCAACTGGTACATTTTTATGTGTGTATTTGCACCAGTGGGTAAACAGTGGGGACGCATCTAATGTGCAAATTTTGAAAGTGAATCAGGGCAGGTTCATGACCACCGCTGAGACTAGCATGGTTGCGATTCGCAGTATCCTTCACCCCAAGTGAAGCAAGTCTCTCTACCAGAATGAGGGCTGCTGGAGGGCAGATAGCATGAAGTCACCAGCCAGATGTGACCCAGAGGAAGCCACCTCAGTGCATGTGGGTGGACAGATGAGCAGATAGACAGCGGGGACAGCGCAGGCAGCGACAATGAGATGAGATGTGCAGACAATGAGCTTGCGAGACTCTGACCCTAACCCTGGCCCCGATACGGCACAGAGCACACAGTGGACACCTCCACAATCCGAACTCCAACCCATGCCTTACAGGGAGACAAGAAGACTGGGGGATTCCATTTACTGAGGAGTTAAAATACATAAGACATTGATGAATTTTATCTCATTGAGTCCTCATTAGAATATGAGGTAAATTCTTATTGCTCCTATTTTATAGATGCAAAAAGTTTAGAGAAGTGATGGATTTGTACATCTAAATGAAGTTCAGGAATACCAAAATCAGCACTTAAATTTAGACAATGTGGTCACAGCACAAAGACTTCTGAATGTCGGTCCATAATTGCGCATCTGAGTCCCGTTAGCGCCCTTTTGTCAGTTCTATCCCGCAGGAGGAGCAGGTCGTATAAGATGCTGCCCTCTCCAGCTAATTCCATCCAGGGAGGAGCAATTTACTGTTTAACTCATCCATGTGACCTCACATCTGGAGATACAGGGAAGATAGAGGCCTTCCACCATATGCCACGTGGCTAATCACTGCTTCTAATGCTTATAATTCTTGCTTATCCACCTTGTCATTATTTTTGTCCATTTCATACCTTGTAAGCTGAACAACTCTTTCCCATTTACACCATTATGATCTTGAAAAACCTATGGGTCTAGCAAGTGGAGTGGCCTCAGTTAAACTTCAAGATTACCTGGATCTGGTGGACATAACCAAGATGGTCAGGGTACGAAATTCACCTGCACTCACAATGGAGGCATTTGGTGATGATTTTTTAAAGTCAGAAAACAATCTATATAATTCAAACTTAAAAGAAATTTCTCCACTCAACAAAATATCCTAAAAATTATAATTGAAAAACAAATCACTCCAGCGAGGAACACATGGGGAATTCATGATAGACACAGTTGCACAGGATGTTCAGCAAGAAACTTGCTTTTCAAGCAAAATAACTCTCCTTGAGTATGTTCAAGAGGATAAAATACAGTTTTGAGGACAGTGTCTTAACAGATAAAACCACCATGAGTTGGGACCAATGAAACAGGCCAGGAACCATAAAAATGCTGTATAAATTGTGTCTAAAAAACAAATCACATTCACTCATTGCAATTGGTATTAAAATAATGGCCCACACAAGCAAGCAATGCAGAAAGTTCAGCCCCTTCTTAGTTCTGCCTTTTGTGTCAAGAAGAATTCTTATGTCAATACGAAGGATGGGACCTGCCTTTCTACCAGAAGCTGGAATCCCGAGAAGGACAGGAGGTCTTTAAACATGAACTTCAGTTTCCAGTGGAATTGAGTCTCCTGGCCAGGACTCTTGCTGAGCAAGATGAGGGGTCTTGGGGTGTGGGTCTTGGTATGACACCCCTGCATCATTTCAGTTTCTTTGAGAGTTGTTAGTAAAAGGAAGTGATCTAGAATGAAACAGGTGTCTCTTGCTCCACACAATAAGAAGTTAGTTGCCAAAACTTGTAGATTATTTTGATGATACATACAGCAGAAGAGAAAACATATTCTTTCCAGTTACTGGAGATGTGTGTGCATGGGGAGCTAATGCGGTTTCACAGGGTAACAGGTTAGACTGTCTCATTGTCCATCCATTTGATATCATTATAAGAAAGGAGCTAGGAAATCCTCTATAAATGGTGCTTGTGGACCCAAATTTTATTTATATCTTTCATTAGAGCATGATAATGACCTGATAGAAAGACTGAAGATAACATTAGGTGACAAATTCAGAAACTCTTAAATTCTAATGGTAAACTAAATACCTAAGCAAATAATAGAAACTAATGTGAAATTCCCCTTAAGGTAAAAAATAAAGTAATTCCAAATATACATAATGAAGAAAACATTATGAAATAATAGCATACAAGGCAATAACTTGGGATTTTGGCTTAGATCAACCTCCGTTGTTCAAATTCTGCCTTGACAGTCATGTTGTGCAAGGTTGCTAATTGCACCTGCCCTGCATGCCTCAGAACTCACACGCATGTGATATGCTGTGATTTGCAGCAGAGATGAGTAGCCCAGTCTTTGGTCATTTCACCCCAGTGGCTAAGCAGGTGGGTGGACAATGTTGTCATAACCTGAATGCTGTGGGTGTCATGGAAAGACAGCTATATGTAAACAGGAGGAGGTTAATTTGCTTTGCCCCAAGTTGAAGAACCAAATCTCTCCTGTGCTGGAGGTTCTGTTGTGAATTCTACTCCAGAATTTGGAGACGGTGGGAGAAGTGTGTAAATAACTGAGGAGACAGTCTCGGGCTGTGGTGTACACATGCTTCCAAGTGCCTCCTTACAAAAGCTGCACCACACTGAGCCTGGACTTTCCTTGCTGCCTATTGAAGGGATTTCCTAGGGTCCTCAGAGTCACCTAGGACTTGTGCTGGTTTACCATCCACACTGCACAGTGCTGCAGAGCCCTGCAGGCTGGAGAATGCTCCCCACTCGCCCCATCCCCTCATCCCCAAGGGAGCTCCAGGATCCCCATGCTCCCTGTGCTGTCCTCTGGTGTTTTGCCTGCCCCTCATCATTTGCCTTCACTGGACCAGGAGCCCAAGCACTAGAGGGAAGTGGCATGTTTGCAGTCCAGGTCCCTGGGGTAGAAGTCTGCATGAGTCTCTGGTAACATTTACTTCACTTAGGCTTGTTAACACATAATGACCCATCATCTCTCCCATTGTTCTACCTCTTAACCTGTTGTGTTCAGGACGCTCTGATGGAGATATTTCCCCCATGAGTAGTGCCACCTTTGTGAGATTGCATTGCTATTCCCTGAAGTTTGCATTTGCTGCACTGTTAACGGCCATGAGGAGGTGAATCCTATTTCAACTGTAACTTCACAGTGATGTTCTGATGGCTAAAATGGCCAAACGCTATGCTCAGAATAACACTTTGACCTTTCATATAGTTCTCAGAGAATAAAATTGAAATATATTCTCCAAATGCACTCTGTATTTTTGAAAGGTCCATGTAAAACCATTTAATAAATAACTAAAATATTAGTGTTACAGCAAAAAAAAATCCAGATGGTATTAGAACAGGAAGACTTCTCTTTCTCTCTCTTTTGAGAGCTGCTGTAACCATTCTAAGTGTAAAACATGTACTTTAGGTTAGTCAGGGAGGATAAAATATTTGCAAACAAGCAGCACAAACCTCCATCACTTGCACATGCAGCACTATCATGTAGGAAGGAATAGTAGCTGTGACTGTCTCTGGATATTTCTGAAGATTATCTGATAGCATTCCTTCAGTTCCTCAAGAACTTTGAGTAGCATGTAAAGAATAATAAGACACTCAGGACGCTTTGTGTGGAATCTGTAATCTAAGAAAGAAGTAAGAAAATACCAAGACCTTGAATGTGAAGTTGGAATTCTGCTCTGCACAGATGGCCATAGCAGAGGACTCTGGTCAGATGGGAGATGAGGCTGGGGTCATGGAGGGAGACTCACCTGGTACTGGGGATACCTGAGCTAGATGAAGCAATGGCTTCATCCCGTCCTTATTGGAATGTGGAGCTGAACTTAGAAATCATTCTTGTGGTGCTTATGGACAAGAAAAACGGATTGCAGTGTTGTCCACCGAGTTCAAAGCAAAACATCTACAAAGATAGTTATTTTAGATAGACGTTTCTAAAGACAAGTTCACCATTGTAGAGAAATCCTAAATGAGGTACCTTTCCGGTCCGGTAAGGGTGGATAGAACTCCCTCGAGGCTTTGTTGAGGGCTGCATACACAGGGTAGATTTGGACTGAGTCCTGAAAGACACATAACCGTCATCAGGCAGAGAAGGTTGGAAGGAAACCCCGGACCAGTGGGTGACATATGTACAGGCAGGAGGTGGAAAGGGTGATGCAACTGGGAGCTGCCTGGAGAAAACCGTAAAGACTAAGGCTCCACCAACTGTCCAAACCTGCACTTTTCTTCACCTCGAATGCATCCTAATTGTCATTGTCCTAGGACCGGCAAGAGAGCTGATAAACACAGTTTGTGGCGGAGAGGTTGGGTCCTTGGGAGCCCAGTGCACCCTGTCCATGGTTGCTCACCCTCAGCAGAGTGTTGGTCTGTGCAGTGCTCAGGGCCAGGGCAGGACAGCCTCACAGTTTTGCCCTGCAGGTGCACTTGGGAGAAAGACAAGTCTTGTGCATCAGTATGCTATGGCATTCGTTTAATACTCACAGATCCGGAAACTAAAATACACTCATGGATGTTTAATGCCAGTTGTAGTTTGTCCGCATGTGTGTATACGTGGGCCTGATCCATCTGACATTTTGTGACCATTTATTCATACTCAGGAAAAGTCTGTAAATTGGTTTTGGTATTCACTGTCCAAATAAGCCTGATTTCATCCAAAGACACTGACCAGACAGGTGGGTGGCAGACTCATCATGTGCGAATTCTCCTAAGGTACGGGGTCTTTGTAATGCTTCATTTTTATTGTCAACAAAAAGCACCAATAATCACAAAGCAAATAGTAAGACTGAATATTTGGTTTATAGATTTTGTAAAACTGGATTCATTTCTAATCCCCATACCAATATTTAATATTTGTACTGGTACAAACAGGTACATTGAGAAGGTGACCCCAGAGCAGGCCCAGGCGGGTCGGGTGTTGTAGTAGTGATGCCCTGTGGGGGGAGAGGGGATAGCCCATGTGGCTCCTGTTAAGGACATCCATGCCTGGTGAGGCCTCAGTCCTATCCTCAGCACTGGGGTCTGTGCACAGTACTCACATTGGTATACTGAACCTCTGCAGTAAGTGAGATTTATTAAATTCCAAATCAGAGATTATTTACATTTCCACAGATACACAGACAGTATCATAGGAGTTGGGGCCAGGACCTGTGTAGGTGCCCAGACCTTAAGTGAGAGATGGTCAAGCTCCTCATGACACACGGTGTAGAGTTCATTGGTACCCTGAACATATCCTCCTGTGGCCTTGGGTCCTCCAGCCCTTAGACGATGTGTGATTCCTAGCATGGTGCAGATGCTGTGTATGATGCAGTGGCTGTGCTGCACTGTGCAGGAAATGGCAAGTAGGGGAGTCGGCCTGTGTTCAGCACAGACACGACTTGAGGAACATTTTCAACATTTTCCAGCCTTCCCAGGGAAGCTGGACTCTGCACATACAAAACCTGAGTCACAGGACTGACTGCACTTGACCCAGGCTCCATCCTGCCTCGCCTGCTTTGAGGGGTTCCCTATCTGCATTTGTGGTGGGGTCCCTGTAATCCACTGAGCTCCTATATGGACACAGGAAAGTTGGGACACTAAATCCCACCAAGGCAGAAGAGCCCCAGGGTGAGCATTTTTGCATAAAGTTGGAGCTGGAAAGCTGGAGATGCTGCCCTCCCAGTGCATACGCTAGCTGGTCTCACTTTCAAAGAAGAGTTTTAAGGAGCAGCTAAAGTTAACCCCAGCCGAAGGGCAATGCCAGGTGACACAGGTTGTGCTTTGGTCACTGTCCAGGAAATAAAGTCAGCTCAGGTATAATGGATTCAGAGAAATCCAGAGGATCCTCTGTGCCACGTCATGCTACTGCTGTTCATTTCAACAAGTGTTTAAGGACTGTAAAATAATTCTTGACCTGGGGCAGATGTGTGGATACAGCCAGGTTCTAGGTCCCTGTCTGGTGGGAGAAATGGAGGATGCTCTCTGTCTGTGCATTCATATCCAAGGCCAGGAATGCTGAGTCCTCCCAGCAGAGAGCAGGGCGACACATCACACAACTCAGCCTTACGCTGGGAGTGGAGCTCGGAGCACAGGTCATTCCAATTCTGCCTTCATGCTGCTTCCGCAGGGCTCTCACACACTATCAAAGAGATCTGGGTTGAATACTGGGAGTGAACTGTGGAGTATTGTGTATTTAACAGCCCAAACGAAATCGGTGTAAAGGTCTGAATGTGTCAGAAGAAGAGCTCACTGACGGCTGGAAACAGGAGCAAGTGTGAGAGAGCAGTGAAGTCTGAACTGCTGTTTCTCTCAAATCAGGAAGTCCCTTGTGTAGGTTTCCCAGATTCAAAAGGAGTACTGGGCGGCCCTGTTTACTCTGTCCTCCAGGCACGGAGGGAGGATGTCCTTGTGGACTGGTGCTCAGTGCCCAGTCCTCGGGAGGAGCAGTCCTAGGGAACCTTTTCCCAACACAGCGCTGTCGGATCCGGGCCCACATTAGTCTGGTCCCCAGTCACCCTGAGGAATGCACCGCAGGCCGCACTTGCCCAGTGCTGGCACGGGTGGCCAGGGACGCCCGCGCCACAGCTCTGCAGTCTGGCTACCTGGTGGCTACCTGCTCAGGACAAGTTTTGGCTGGGACCAGTGGGAGCTCAGGGCTGCTGCCTTCCTGGGCGGCTCAGTCCAAACCTGCATGCACACAGATCCTTTCACTCCTGAGTGCCTTTAACCTTCCCAATTTCATTGCTGTAGTAAGAGGCCTTCCCATACATCAAGAAAGAAAAATAGCAAAAGAGAAGTTGGAGGAAAGGAAAGGAGGGAAGGAAAGAGGTGCTGAGACAGGCGGTGGGACGGAGAGTGACAGCGGAGGGATCTGTTGAGGCCTCTACCACCAGCCTGACTCTACCCTTGCCTCCGTGCTCTGCCTCCTGCTGTTCCCATCACTCCTCTCTCACTCTGCTTCCTCTTCCTCTCGCTCCTCCTCTTGCTCTTCTTCCTCTTTCTCTCTCTCTTTGTCCTCTTCCTCTTTCTCTTCCTTGTATCTTTCCTCTCTTGCCCTCACAGCTTTCCTGCACCTCAGCCATGCTGCAGGGCCCCTCTCTGCCATGACCTTACTTTTCCCAAATGTCCACGGTGTCAGGGCTCTGTCCTGAACTTTGACTCCACTCTCCAGGATGCTGGCCATTCTCATCTGAGCATGGTGCACCAGTGGCTCTAATCTGTGTGATTGAAATAGTTGGCTGGCCTTGCTCCCTCCCTCCAACATGTCACCTGCAGTGTGACAACCCTGTCCGTCAGTCGTCTCTCCCCCACAGTTCAGCAGACCCAGCCGTGACTCTCCTGTGAAATAGAACAGCACAAACAAGAATAAGCAAACGATAAAAACATGAGTGGGGAAACAGTCATAAGCAACTCTATGTGAGAAACAGTGTTTACCTTACCCATGATAGTTGTAAAACAACAAATTAGAAACAAGAACTTTGTATAAAATTGAACTCTGTGTGGGAGGAGGTAAGTGAGGACAAGTCCTACTGCTGCTCACGGGGTGTGATGTGCTAAATACATTCCGGGGCTTTCCGTAAAGGACTTGCTCTCTAGCGTCTTTGGTGTTGGTTTTGCTCCTGTCCTTAGCCGGCCACTGTGGCTCCCCAGACCCCATTGTAAACGGCCACATCAGCGGGGACGGCTTCAGCTACAGGGACACGGTGGTCTACCAGTGCAACCCCGGCTTCCGGCTGGTGGGGACGTCCGTCAGGATCTGTCTGCAGGACCACAAGTGGTCTGGACAGACCCCCGTCTGTGTCCGTGAGTATCATTTCGGCCTGTCTTTACCCTTTCCACAAATGTGCCCACAGCTCCAAGCAAGAGAGCTGTGGGGTCCCAGAAACAGGGACCCCGGGCTCATACCCTGTCCATCCTCTCCCCGTTTTGGTTCCTCCCATGCCTCCCAAGGCTCTGCCCAGGCTGGGCTCACTCATGGAGGGTGTCACTGCTCGCTCCGTGCTCCACTGTCGCAGTGCTAAACATGAGGAGCCACTTTGTGTCCACGGAGTCTCAGAGGAGCCCCGTGCTCCTCCTCTGCGTGACTTTCTATTCCAGTCATTATTTCCTCTGGACATGGAGGGTTTTCAGGAGGAAGAGGTGAAATTGCACATGGTGACTCTTCTCAAAACCCATCCCTCAGGTTGAACATTGGCTACTGGCTTTAGAATACATGTGTCCCTCTCTGCTGCAAAATTCCTTTTAAACCAATTGCCCTTCTCAAGTGGCTTTACTTCCCTGTGAATAAAACAAAAGAGACCCTGCACGGCGTCCGCGGTGACGGGTGTTGTCTGGGGGAGTGCTGTGGCGATGCACAAGGTTAGAAATAAAAGCTTTACTCCGGAGAAGAGGAAAGATGCTGACAAGATAAGTGAGGAGGAAAACGCCAGCTCTGTGGCTTCTTTTCCAGGGGCCGGTGACAAAGACCCCCCTGCTGTGTGTTCCCATCGCGGGGCGTACCATAACGACGGCCCACCACATTCAAAGACAAGAAGCGTGGTCAGGAAAATAGGACTCAAATGGGCAGTTATCTCACTACTTGCGTGAGGTTTAGAGTGAGATGAGAGTAATTTCTGCACAGACAATTTAAAGTTTCAAGAAAATCCCATAATGTTTCAAAATAAAGTTTTAAAAAATCATCTGGTGATTCCTGGAGGGAGATTTCCAAAGCCCGGGATTCACAGAAAGGGTTGGAGCAGTGCTCGAACCTCAGTGCTCCTCCCTGAGCTGGCCTGGTGTTCTGTCCTACCTGAGGAGAGGGGTTAGTTCCCGTGTGATGGAAGTGTGTTTGGCAGGGTAGCTCGGCCTTGCATTCGGGGTGAAAAGGGCAGGGTTCAGCCTCCACTCTACTCCTGTCCACTTCCACCACCACTGCCCTCTGTAGAGTGTGGGCTGAGCAGGGCTCGAACCCACATGTCCCACACCCATGCATTCATTCTCAGGGTTGCCAGGTGACAAGAATGACCTGTTTTTAAAATGGACAGTGACTGGTGCCGTCTTCTCCACAGCGATCACCTGTGGACACCCTGGAAACCCTGCCCATGGGGTCACCAACGGCAGTGAGTTCAACCTGAATGACCTGGTGAACTTCACCTGCAACACAGGCTACCTGCTGCAGGGGGCCTTGCGTGCCCAGTGCCGGAGCAATGGGCAGTGGAGCAGCCCTCTGCCCACCTGCCGAGGTAGGAAGCCCTGGAAGTGAGTTTCTGCGCCCCGGGTGGGGGCTGAGGGCCACATGGCACCCATCTTGGGGGGATGGAGCACAGGGTCCCATGGCCATCCCAGTGAGATGTGCGGACAGTTCTGAGGACACACACATGTATCGGAGCCTCTCTCCTGTCTTGTGGTCAGGTTCTCAGTCCAAGTGTCTCAGATCCTCTCCTGTCAAGGCAGCCAGTCTTCCCTCTCCCACTCCCCAGTTCATCCTCCCTGCAGCACACAGCTAGCACCTTTGCTCCTTAGATGCCTGGTGTTAGGAATGTGTGTATGAAGAGATCATTGCTTTTTCATCTCAATTATTTATTTTTGGTTTGTTTATTTTGAATTGTCATATTGATTTGAGCTGAAACTGGAGTTTCCAAGGAAATTCCATTTTTAGAGTTTGTGTCTCTGCCTGTGTCTACTTATAATATTTAAGATTTTGCCTCAATTCCTTGTCTGTCTTGCTGAGGATGCAGCATGGAGGCAAGTTCTGCTCCACGGGACAGTGTGACATCATCCTTAAGAATTCTCTTTGCTGTAACAAGAGCCCACTACTTCCAGGGCTGCTGGAGGCATCCTCACAGGGGACCACAGAAGGGTGGAAATCCGAGGCATTCAATGGGTGGCCCCTACTGCAGAGCTCTGCTCCAGTTCCAGCAGGAGCGTCGGGCTTATGCTCAAAGATTATGCAAACCTTCTAATTCCACTCACCCTATGATACCAATGTCAGGACCATGTCTGGGGTGGCAGCCAGGGTTCAAGGATGCTCAGCCTCCCCAGCCCAACGGAGGGTAGGGCTGCTTCTGCCTCTCCACCCAGAGAGGTGTACGCCCAAGATTGGATCCCTTCCTCCAGATGAGCATCCTCTTTCAGAAGCTGTTTGGCCAGGTCAGGCCAAGCTGTCTGGAGCTGGAAAGGAAGTTTGCACTGAGTGACAATGTCTGTTCTGTCCCTTCTCGGTCCCCATGGTTCTATCTCCTGCAGCCTCACCCCCCAGAGTCACAGTGAGTGACACGCAGGAGGCAGGGACCAAGGACGCAGACCGGCCTCAGCTCCACAGACAGGACACATGCAACAGGAGGCTCCATCCCAGTCAGACCTGCCACGCCCACTGTGCCCCGCCCTGGGTCCTCTGACACCCCCCTTCCCCATGCTCTGGACCTTCACAAGCACAGCAGTGGCCTCGTTCTTCCTCACACAGGACAGCTTCCTAGTGAGCATCCCCCACTGAAAAACAGATGGGAGCTGCTCAGTGTGTGCTCTCTTATTCTTAAGTAGGAACTGCAACATTTAAATACTACATTTTAATGTGGTATGAGTAGTTACATTACCTGTCAGCAGGAGAACTTAAAATACAAAACAGATTGCAAATATTAGTATGAGGATAAAACGCCATCAATTCTTTTCCTGTTAAGATTTCCTACTTGGTAAATGAATGCATAGCCAAAGTTTTTCCCTGAGACAGCTACAGATCTATATGCAGTTATGGTAACTAATACTGAGAGGTCCCTCGCATCCCTTCCCCACAGCCGCCCACTGTGGTGCTGCACAGCACCAGACACACTGACAAGCTCATGTTGGTGCTAATAGGGTCAAAGCACAGGCACAAGGCTCCTCGGGGTGCCACACTGCCAGCCCGCCGCTCACCTCGAGTTCCTGCAAACCACTGTCTTGGTTTCCATCTCCATTGTCTCCTCACGCTGAGACTGTCACACACCGAGTGGGGCCATCCCTGCTAGGCTTCCGTTCACCCCACCCCTCAGGAGCACCGTCAGAGCAGCTGTTAAGGCAGTAGCTCTGGCCCATGTCTGGGGAGCAGCCCTGGGGGTGGGATGGGCCAGGCAACCCAGCTGTCACCAACCACATCACGCCAGTTCCCTACTGTCATGGTTAACATCTCAGGGATGGTCACAGGTTTTTAAGGCACCATGGGTTTTCATTTCTCTGGAAAGTTCCTCAAGAGTATAATTTCAGGGTCATAGGTGATTTTCAAGCTTAGCTACACAAGAAATTGCCGAACTATTTTTCATGGCAGCTATTTGGTGCTCCTCTGAAGCATGCGTGGGCAGTCCAGTTTGCCCTTGACCTCCCCAGCCCTCAGGGCCACCTGTGCTGTTCCGGCCACTCCAGTGATGTGTGCTGGTATCTCCTTAGGGTTCCTTTGCAGTTTCCTGATGGCTAAGGACTCTACTCTTTATCCTGAGCTTCTCTGCCATCTGTGCACCCTCTTCAATGACACGTCTCTTCACATTTCTGGCCCACGTTCTCACTAGATTGCTTGGGCTTTTTGAATTTTTAAGGTATAGTTTTAAGTTTTCTCTATATACTCTGTACTAGTAATTTGTCAGGTATGCAATTGTATAGATCTAAAATGGCCCACGAAAGTCTTGTGTTGAGAGATGAGACTTTCCAAAGATGAATGGGTCATGGGGGTGCTGTACACAGCTGAATGTGCTGTTAGGAGGTGTGGCCTGGTCACACTCTTTAGGAGCAGGTCACAGACAGGGTGTGCCCTGGAAGTGAGTTCTTACACCTGACACACACACACTCTCTGTGTCTCTCTGTCTCTCTCTGTTTTCTGGCTGCCATGCTGGAGAGCCATCATCCACTGTGTCCTCTGATGTGCGGTTTCTGCTTTGGGGCCATGTTTCTGTTCAGACTATTGACCGAACTCACTCAAATTGTGAGCCAAGGTGAACCGCTCATCTTTTACGCTTCAGGCATTGAGTATTTTGTCCCACCAAGTGAAAAGCTAACTAACACAATGATAGAAAGCTTTCTGGCAGCTTGCAGCTCATCTTTTCATTCTGTGAGCAAGGTCTTTGTGCATCAAATATTTCAAATCCATGAACACTTCCTTATGGATCATGGTTTTCATGTCAGATCTAAGGGCTCTACCCAGGCCTAGACTTTGAAGATATATTGCTATGTTTTTTGCAGTGTTGTTTTTTATGTATTTTTTAAAGTGTAATTCATTTTGTGTTCAATTTTGTGTACGGTCTAAGGCTTTGGCACAGGTTTCATTTTGGTGTAAAGATGCAAGGGACATTGTCTTTAATTAATTAAAAATGTTGTTACCTGTATTTTGAATTGATATAAGACGGTGCAGTTAAAAACTGAACCTGAACAGAGCCTGTAGCTAATTCTGTAGCTATGATATTTCCATTCAGTGTACCCTCTTTTTAAAAGCCTTGCTGTGTGGTTCTACGTGACTACACCCACTTCCCACATAAAGGTGGGCTGTGCATGGGTAAATTTTATGTATCTTCTATCCAAGAATTATTTTTATTAATTTTTGCCAGAAAGCATATTTTTATTGTAAAATATCAATGGTGTAATGTGAGTGGGCATGTGACAGAATATGGGGAATTACTGCTCCCTGGGACAATTTTCCTCTCTGCACACCTATGCTGAGTTTTCAGTGTGGGATCAGCACTCTTAGCTTCACCTCCAAAAGCAGTAACTGCAGGAGTAAATTACTTACGTGGGAAATAACTGAACTGTTGCAAGAAACTATTGCTCTGGAAATAATTCTTATCCATCACTCCCTTTCATGAATGTAATATTGATTGTGAAAGGGGTGGGATGCTCCCTTAAGTTGGCAATGATTTCATATCCAGCAAAATAGTCCGTAACGACCATGTGTGACAGCATCACACACATCAGGTCAACCTTTTATGGAGTTTCTTATGTTTTGTGGAGATACTGTTTTCTTGCTTTAAAGGCACAGTTGAGTATGTTAGTAAATTTTAACTGCCTTCTTCCCTGTGGTGGAGCAGCCCTGGACTAGTACAAGCCTTGCAGGCAGTGACAGCTGAATTCTGCATCACTACATAATCCATACCTTGAAGTGCCAACCACAATTGTCCACTTAACACTACAAGCCCAAGCAAAATCTTCCCTATATATTTTAAAACAGCATTAGATCTTGAATTCAGTGAAAACGTTGAGTGTTTCATTCAACTTAATAAAAAGTCAACCTTATGGTTGCTGCTACAGAAGCAAGGTATAGCCTGCTTTCCTAAGAACTGGGAGCAGGGCTAGGGATTTAGCTCAGTGGTGCAGTGCCTGCTTGGCAACATGAGGTCCTGAGTTTGCTCCCTGGTACCAAAGAAAAATAAAATTGTCCAAGCAAAGAACTGGAAGCAAATTACTGAAAATGTATATGCAGTGGGCACTGGGGGGACCCTGAGAGGGGAGCTCATCACTGCCTTTTGCTGCAGGGCCCGGTCTTATCATGCAGGTAAAAATAAAGAACTGATGCTGTGTATGTGAAAGAATCACCCTCTGTGGCTGGAGGCACATGCTGGTCATTACTGATTGAAGGAGAAAAATACAACTTCACACTGGACAGGAAGGATAATTAAAATTGAAAGGAGAGAAAACCAAAAATGATGGCACATTTGCTACTTCAAACTTTGAAAAACTATTCCTAGCTTAAAAGAGGTCACTCTCTGGAGGGGACCTCTCACAGGTGTTCTCAGAGTTAAGGGCATGTAAAAGGCCACACATATGTCCAAACGGACAGCGTATTAGAGGACAGGGGCCTTGCTCAAGGACAGCAGAAGGCTGGATGCAGTCCCAGTAGAGTGAGATCCAACCAGTCTTCTTTCCTGTGCTTGTTTTTATCTGAGAAACTATTAACATATGAAATTAGACACTGTGCACTTTGAGGAGATTGGGAGTGTTCAGGGTGGTATGGCTGTAGACACTGTCCACTTTGAAACCTACAGCCCTTTGCCCGGGTGTCTTCTGTCAGGGAGGACCTCCCTCCAGCACCCAGAATCCAGGCAGTACAGTTTAGTATCAACTCCCCAGACTCTGTGCCAGACACCATCCATAGGGCTTGGTAGGATAATGTGTATCTTTACCTGGATAACGATCCAGGGCCCAGGCTGGAGGTGGTGAGGCAGGGAGTATGTTACCAAGCTGCTGAGACATCTGTCTGTGTGATACATGATCTATTCCTGCTTAACAGAAGATCAAGTGGACTCAAAATGGACAGGTTTCCTCTTAAATCAATAGCTTCTGGGGTATCTGTGTGCCGCTTTTCCCTAACTTAAGCCCAAGGAAGAAGAAAGATAGTGCACAGGCATCTCTTACTGGGCTCAGAGTCCTGCTGCACAGTGTGAAAACACAGCCTGTGTAAGGACCAATTCAGTATTAATTAGCTTTCCTGAGCTTTCTCGATTTCCCTGGAAAATATAAAACCCTTATATTAAAATTTGCTTTTTCCAGCTATGACCAGTGAAGAGTCATTAGGGAGTCATAGATTGGGAGTCCCTGGGTTGCCTCACGGCCACCCCTTCACCAGCTTTCAGGAGACACAATTTGGGGCATGGAATCACATCCACCTCACTAAGGACAGGAAGAGAAGCCACAATGGGGTGAGCTCAGAAAGATGGGGACGCTTTAGGGAAAAAGCGATATAAACTCCAGAAATCCAGGAAAATTAGCAGGTCTACCAAAAAACTTGCCAGGGATTTTAGTGTATATGGCAGTGAATTCTGACTCTTCATTGTCTCAAATTTGAGGACATCATTTGTCAGCCTGATGTGCAGATCCCAGTATGCTCTCCTCTCAAGCTCCTGTTAACTTCTCATGTGCATCTTGGGTGTGGGATCCCCTCTGGAATCCCGTTAGGTAGAGAGACCCAGAATTTTGGAAAGGAACTCAAGCAATGTGACTTCAGTGGAGCTGAATTAGATGCAGATTCCCATGAAGTCCTTGTCTTTGCTGAGGTGGCCTCTTTGCTCTGATTAAACCCTCAGAGACAGACGCTCCAGTCAACCCTAAAAGGGGGAGATAAATCAGAAAACTCAGACCCAGAATACTGGGTTACTGGGTAATGTTTCTTTCCCCAACACAGTAATGCTACCTCTGCTAACAGGACTAGAGAAATAAAAGAAAGCAAGCTCTGGACTAGCAGCAATACTGTTCCAGAGGAAATACATTACAGTTCCAGATTTTACAAGAAGGAATGAAAACCAAGCCTTCACTTTGAAGAATCAGATTATGCATAGACATGAGTTCACAGGAGTTTTGGGGCTTTTTCCTTTAAATTCCAAACATATATTAGTATGTTTATGAATTCAGCCCGTTGGACAAATAACAAATGAGGAACACCCACGCCTGGCCATGTGTTATGATGCTTCACATATTTTTTAACTTCTTCAGTTTTGTACTGCATACAAAAGTTAGACATTTTTCTCTTCTCCTGTGTGGTTCATAAGGTTGGCTGTCCACATTCAGAGAGAGTAATCATTGGCTTGTGTGTGATGATATATCAGGACTGAAGAGAACGTGAAGTATGGCTGGAGAGCAATGAAAAGGCATGCAACATCTAGCAATGAACTTCACGGAAGTTCACTTTGAAGATAATTGCAGGAAAGCCTCCATGTATTCTCAACATATTGAAATAATAAAATTTTACAGTTGTTGGAAATGTAAGCTAATGTAGGAAGCAGTTACCATTCTGTGACTTTACGGAGCAGGACCGTGCTTTAGGGAGGTGCGGAGGATGAGGGGGCAGGGAGCAGCATGGGCAGAGCAGGGGCAAGAGCGGGGGCGGGGGGCAAGGGGCGGGGCAGGGGCGGGGCCGGGAGCGGGGGGCGGGGCAGGGGCGGGGCGGACCCAGGGGCACCACTCCTGTAGATGTCCTTACAGACCTGGAAAGGGGCGAATGTCTCATGTTGCAGAGCAAAAATGGCAATAAACCCTTTCTTTTCACGATGCTTAGGAAACACCATTCTCATGGTAAAGTTTATTCTCTGATTTTGTTTTAATTAAAAAGCCACATCTGCTTTTATCACAATGCACTGTAGATTCATTATAACCAAGTTTTCAGTCTCTGTTCAGAGTGAAGATGTACATCCTCTTATAAAACAGTAGTGACTATAGCTTTGGTTTTTAAAGGCATTGTGCAGTGTTTTTCTGTATGGAACCTCCCACAATCACTACACAGTATTTATGTATAATCTTATGTGTGTTTCTTGTGTGTACAAGTACATATGCTCAGCTATTGCTGTCCACAGGCGGCACAACCGTGGATTCAACAAACCACGGTCAGTTGCTTTTTCACGGTGTGTCTACGAATCATACAGGTTTTTTTCTTGTCATTATCCCCTAAACACCATACTGTAGCAACCCGACACAATGCTGCACTGTGCTAGAGACCATACATGCTGTAGGGATTGCATAAAGTTCCCACAGGCTGTGGTCAACTGAGCTCTGCACATCGCCCTGCCAGGTCTTGGGGTCTTTGACAACAGCTCACACGCAGCTCCAACCCACGTTGTCCCCACACCCCCATCAGGAACCAGAGCTTCGCTTATCTGCTCGGGCCATTTCCATGTCCCAGTGGGCCATACATGTCCAAGGATCTGTACAGGTCCCTTAAGTTTGCCTTGGCTCTGGGCCACACCATGCAGCGGCTGCCTGAGGTACACGAGCATGACTGTGCTCCAGGCCCAAGTGTCTTCTGCTGGTCCATGCGTATAAGGTTGAGCACAGGTCGCCAGTTGTGCTCTCCCACACCACTGCAAAGGTGCAGGGCTGGTTCCCTGGGGTGGTGCCCTGAGCATCCCCATCAGACTCAGCAGACAGGGTGAGGGCGGCCTGTAGACTGCAGCTACTGTCTTGCTTGGGGCACTTTCTAAAAAGAAGAGGGCTGCCTCCCGAGGTGGTTCGAAGTCCATCTCCACTGGGCGTTGATGAAAAACTGCCACCTTCAGGTGCTGATCACACAAAGTAGAGGTATATTGGGAGGCCCTGGCGCGGGTGGCCAATGGGTGACCCCGCCACGCTCTCAGCGTCGCCTGCAGTAAACACAGCCAAACTAAAAGAGCCTCAGCCGGTCTGCAGCGTCCCACTTGGACCCAAAAGCTTAACCAAGAAAACTAGCACTAGCACTCACACCAAAGACGCTCCGCAGGAAACAGTGAACGGGAAGGCACCTGGCGTCCTTGAAGGCCCTCTAGGAGCTGAGTGTGTGCGTGACTTTGTGGTGGCGCGGTGGGTGGCAGCTGAAGTAGTACTCGGCAGAGCAGTACCCTCGCGGAGCCTGGCGCGCGTGGCCCTGGTTCTGTGCACTCAAACACTGCATGCACCTTCTCCGGCACCCTCTGATTGGCGGGTGGGCGTGCGGGGGCCGTCAGAGTGCCGCGTGCGCCCGCTCTGGTGCGCTCTGATTGGCGGGTGGGTGCCAGTTCTGCCTCGCTGTGACGCGGCCGCCTTGTTGTGTTCCAGTGGTGAACTGCTCGGATCCCGGCTTCGTGGAGAATGCCATTCGACAGGGGCGGCAGAACTTCCCCGAGAGTTTCGAGTACAGCATGAGCGTCCTGTTCCACTGCAAGAAGGGCTTTTACCTGTTGGGCTCCTCAGCGCTGACCTGCACAGCGAGTGGCTCGTGGGATCGCGCTCTGCCCACATGCCTGGGTGAGGGGGTGCAGCATGGCTCTGCCACCGCTGTGGGCCGAGGGCCGCGCCACCCGGCGCACGTGCGCAGAAAGGTCCTGGTGTTCCGCCGTGCACGTGCGCAGAAGGGTCTGGGGTTTGGCTCTTGCTGCCCCTGCTTCTACAATTCTTTCAGTTCTCGCGAGAGCGTGGGTAGATTGTCCCATACCACAAATTACGCCTCAAGTCTGGTTGAGATGGTCAAAAGGAGGCCCCGGCAAGATCACATGCCTGCCTGGGCAGACACAGACTAGGGAGCCCCTGCACAGCGCAGACTGGCGCGGACCGGCCGTGCCTTCCACC
Source organism: Dinomys branickii (assembly GCA_004027595.1). NCBI lineage: Eukaryota > Metazoa > Chordata > Mammalia > Rodentia > Dinomyidae > Dinomys > Dinomys branickii. The sequence continues at coordinate 41,133 of PVLD010004781.1, forward strand.
AGCTTCATCCTGAGGCACTGCTGGATCCGCTTCTTCCTGAGCTGCCCTGGGTGCCTCCCTCATGCCTCAGCCTGCAGGGCCCTGTGGACTCAGGGACGCTCAGTGCAGCCCTGGGAGCCAGCACCTGGCTTTCTTTCACTTGAAAAATGAGGTTTTCCTCTCCACTCAAGGAGCAAGGTCTTTTTAAAGCTGCGCCTGAAAATTTAGAAAATCAGTGGATTTTGCCTTTGTACATTCAGACAACCCCTTACAATCTACAAAGAAATTGCCTCAAATTCAGGCGATATGATTCATTTCCAGAAGAAAGTAATTTTCCAGGAGTGCCTGGGAGCATGGCAGCCCATGGCAGTCATATCTCATCTGGTTCCTGTTCTCGCCTCGCCCTTAGGGCTTTTTGGAAACTGGTTCTCCCTTCCTTCCTCTCCTTCTTGGAGCCCTGCCTGGCCGGTGCTGACTGCAGGGGTGTGTACTGGGGCGGCTCAGCCTCACCTGTCTGCGATTAGATGGTTTCATGGACACTTTTCCTTTTCCTCCTTTACTTCTCCTAGAATTGGTCATTCACCCAGCATTTCAGAGTTTCAGGTCTGGTAAGCGCCCGTGGGGGAGGCGAGTCTACACAAGACAGAAAGGAGGAGTGGAGGGGTGCGGGCAGGGTGACGCCCGCCAGCCTAGGAAGGCCCCCGCTTGGGTGACATCACTGGAGGGGTGCTAGTGTCCAAGTGAAGTCATTCAGACTATTAAACAATTCCCTGGCAGTCTCCGGTACTTAGTTAACTGCACGGAGCATGAACATGTTGCATTTTTTAGGTCTATTTTTGTAATTTATGGAAACTCTATATGCATTTTAGATGCCTCCTATTGAAAGAAAATTACTAAAATGGTTTTCTTAGACATGGGAACTTGAAGATTAAATAGTTTGGTTGCAAGCTGAACTATTTAGTTAACACTTCATGTTAACTAAAAACGAAGAAGCATTGAGGGATACCTAAGACAGTTTTGGTGGGCCCAGCGCATTTCTCAGTGCTCAGGTGCTCATGTAGGCTACAGTTAAGAGGAGCTGGAGAAAAAAGCAGCAGAGCGTCTCCCTGAAAATCTACATGTAAATTTTGACCTTAAGCAAAGCTACATTAGGAAAAAAATCCATTGGCTGAATCTTTCCTGTTCTTCAGTCAATAAATTCTGAGTAAGGTAGTATCATCTGGAATATTTTTTTTTTGGAAGTGAAACCCAGGACCTCAAACTGAGGTACATCCCCAGCCCTCTGCTGATTTGCATTTTGAGACAGGATCTCACTACATTACCCAGACTGAGCGGGAGCTCACAGTCCTCCTGCTCCACCTTCCAGAGCTCAGAAGCAGGGGTGGGTGCTACCGCGGCAGCCGGGAGCTGACACTCTCATCTGTAGGGGTGTCGGGCTACGCTAACTTACGTAGGCCCTGTTTCTCAGAGGTGCCGCGTGGGCACCTGTGTGGGAGGCATGCAGCGCACCCCGTTTAGCCTGAACCTTGCCGTCGCCTTCTCCTTCCTGCAGCCATCTCGTGCGGACACCCTGGGGTCCCTGCCAACGCAGTGCTGACCGGGGAGCTGTTCACCTATGGAGCCAGAGTGGAGTACTCCTGCAGAGGGGGCCAGAGTCTCACCGGGAACAGCAGCAGAGTGTGCCAGGAAGACAGCCGCTGGAGCGGGTCCCTCCCCCACTGCTCAGGTGAGGCCTCTGCGTACCCACAGTCACGTGACGCACGGGGTGAGTGCGCGGTTATCCATCCTAACCCCCCTCCAGCCCGATGTGCCGTTGTTATCAGTCACCATCTTGGCCAGCTTCTGAGCCGTCCTCATTACAGACACCGGTGCCATCATCCTCACCGCCAGGAGGGCGTAGGGCATCATCCTCACCGGAAGCACCCGTCTGCACACACGCAGCACTATGGCCACCACCGCCGGTATCGCTGGTCCCCTCACTTCGCACTGCCATCTTTAGGAGTTTCTGGCCACCCTGGCCAGGGTGCTTGCCTTGTCTCGGTCTCCCTCAGTTTCAGCACTTGTAGCATCTATAATTACATTAATACTCTTTGGAAAAAACCCACCGTCTTAATTCTGCTTCTATAATAAATTTCAGTGCATCAGAAACTCTGGGATAACTTGTGAGCCATCGACCTCCAATGTATCATTCTCGTGCACCCATACCCTGGCCCCTCTGTTTCGCATCTGCACTCACAGTCATCATCTTTGACCCGAACCTGCTGCAGCCAACCTGTGTGCAATAAGCCTGACACAATACTGCCTTGTCGATGTGCTGTGTTCAACAGGAAGCAGCCCTGGGTTTTGTGGGGACCCAGGGACCCCCGCACATGGCTCTCGGCTTGGGGATGAATTTAAGACCAAGAGTCTCTTGCGCTTCTCCTGTGAAATGGGCTACCAGCTGCGTGGCTCAGCTGAGCGGATGTGCCTGCTCAACGGGTCCTGGTCAGGAGTACAGCCTGTGTGCGAAGGTGAGTGCCTACGTCCTGCGTCCACCCTGGCCACCAAGCCGTTAGTGCCATCCAGACCAGCTCCAGAATTCTTGGTAAGGGTGTCATCAGAAATTATGCCTCTGGTCACCTAGAGATAGCCTGACTCTTGCAAAGGTCCCGCCTCACCGGTCCCTATGCTTTGGCAGTGGAGAGCACATACAAGAGGCCCTCCAGGTCTGGTGGGGAGCTCCCTGCGATTGTGCCAGGTTCTGCGGGCAAATGAAGATGAGGGGCAGTGAGCAGGAGCAGCACATGTCAGCCGTGGGGATCTGGGCTGAGTGCTCCAGTTCACACAGGATTTTTGGTCTTCGTGTCCGGATCTCTCTTTTACAAAGGTCCCTGGGATTATAGCACATGTAGTATTTAGGGGTGGATGCTTTTGGTATAGTAAGTGAAGGGGGAAGTGGGAGTCGGTGGGTGCAGTATTATGTTGTCCTGGGCATCAGCCACATGTGTCTGAGGCAGAGGTGAGGTGTGGGTAGCAGTGGTGTTTAGAGTTCAGAAGAAACATTCAGAATGCAGACATGCAAGGCTGGCTATGTCAGCCATTGCTGGCAAACGAACTTCTCAATTAATTTTTCATCTAAAAAGATGATACCATTTAATTAAATGTGTATTCCATCTGTGAAACACTTTCCGCACAAGAAAGAGAAATATTGCCCTGCAGAAAGAAGCTCAGTGAATATCACACCACTGCCCTTGCAGTGCCCAGAAATGTTAGACAAGCTTCCAGGCCCAGCCCCTACCCAGGACTGTGCTATCCACATGAGCTCCCCTCCTCTGAGTCCACAAAAAGTGTTACAGAAGAGTTCATGAGTCACGAAAGAAAACTGCTAAAAATATTCTTAAAGATCAAGTAATTTACTCCTGTTTCATATTTTAAATTGATGTATCTCCATATATTTCTATTAGATCACACCTGCTTTTGTGAGCAATGCAAGCTTTAATCATAAACTCATTAGCTTAGTATTTCAAAAGGCCATATTTCATGAAGTTGCTTACATAAAGTACAATATTTTATTTTACTTCAATTGGGCAACTTTGAATGTTTTTCCCATGAAATTTGGATAAAGCCTATGTTTGACTCAAGTAATGGAAATACAGTCATGACAAGCACAGTCTCATGAACCGTGAGCTGACTCGCACGGGGCATGGATTAGATCTTTGCAGGCAGGTTACATGCTGTTGCAGCATGTGTAATCTGACGATAACTGGGGTGATTTTGTCACATCCCTGTCACAGCCAAAGGCATTATATCTGAAGAATTTAATGGAGGCAACCGCTGATGCAACTTGGAAGAGCAGATTCTCATGTGCCGAGTGCAGTTTAGCTGCAGTCGTTCTAGTGCAGCATGCTCTTGAGCTGTTTGTTCGCTTATGAAGAATAAAACCATTTCAGATCAGTATAGGGATACTTGGTGTAAATAAAGTAGAATAAAATTATGTCTTACTAAAAATAATCACATTTAACCAGGTGTTCTTGTAGTAAGTTTATTTAAAAATAATGAGACTAGAGACTAGAGAAGGCAGTGAAATTTTAAATGACAGTTTTTAAAACATTTTTCTCTTCTAGTGACTCTAAAAATAATCTCTTGTTTTCGTTCTATTCCTATTGTTTTATAGCCTTATAACCTTGGCATAAGAACAGACACATTGGTACTGCCTCTGATTCCCACTCTTATTATAGTTAGCAATGGGGAAAGGGGAAAGGAAAAGTTAATCATAAATCTTACTTTATAAAAGACAACACTTAGCTGCGTTCTTTCTAGTGTCACTAAAGGGGATTTTTTTCAACATGAGGAGGATACTCTTATAATAGGTATGCATTGATTACTTTTCACCGGCTATTTGATTAATTTTAGCATTGGGCCATCTCGGGTAATTTTAGCATTGGGCCATCTCGGGTGCCTTATAAAGAGTTACACATAGATTTCAATAGCAAATATGATTACAAATGGGGTGAAAATGTCCACATCCTGGGTACATGGGTGTTCTTTCTTTCCTGTGCAGACATTTGGAGAGACATCTGCATAGCACCTATTGCATACTAAATGACAAATTTTTGTTGTATGAACACTTTTCATGTGCAGACCAACACCTTGGTGTGATGTGATACAAAGTCTTAATTAATGTACAGTTATATCATAAATTTTTCACACTTAAGAGAACCTTCCATAGCTTTTGCTTCTGGGTGAGTAGATATTTCCCAACTCACATGGCAACCAGGAAGCAGATGACAAGCCTCTGTTAGAAGGAAGAACCCAGATCCATGAGGAAAGAAAGAGGTATGATTGATTGTGTCTGCCATAGGCACCTGGAGAGGAACACTACCCTGTGTGCTGAGTGTTAGATTTTCAAAACAGACCTAGCTTGACTTGAGTGTGAGTACATTTTCCCACTGTGGTAAGAGACAACCTCCAAAAACTTGCAAGTATAATGACTTGTACATGCTGTGCAAATTTGGCATCCTGCTTTCCTCTATATTTTTAAGAGAAATACATCTTTCTTCTAAAGGCTAGCTTTGAAGAAGGAGCAGCTAGATATTCAGAAGTTTGTCCAGTTGTTCCCTCACTCCCAGACAGTCTCACAATGCTTTCTTGTCAGGACAAACCAGCAGGATCGCATTCCTTACCTGTCTGCTTAGTCCTCATCCTTATGATGGGGATAAGAAAGAAATTAACAGTTATTCTGGTAAATGGGCCCAATGTAAATGAGTACAAAGAAAGGAGGCATTGAATTCAACCCCTTGAAGTTTGTCCAGCAGCGTCAGAACTGCCCTCTCCATGCCAGCAAAGGGGCACGCGCATGTGCAGTGCGACTCAGCTGCACTGTCCTTACATGAGACTTCGCCTGCACACGGCTTTGGAGTGGTCTGGCAGGAAATGCAAAGTGCAGGCTTGCCTAAGCTGATGAGCACAGCTGCCCTTCGAATGGCTGATGTCGGGACCTTTGCACAGACACGTTGACTTAGGTCACTTACACTGCAGGCGTGCTCTTTTTTCCAAGTGAATTCTCCTGGATGTGTAACAAAGAACCTGATTCTCCAGAGTTTTCAAAGTCAGCCCCAGTGTGTGTATGTGGTAGGGGTGGTGTTGCTGCCAGGTGGCCCATATCATATGGGTAAAATTCTATCTGGCACAAAAACAGGCTCAATCCTAACGTAGCAAAGTTTCTAACTCTGCTCATATTTGTTTGCAAGTAGTGCACTTCAGAAAAGATGATGTGAAGATACGTTACATTTGTAACTATTCAATAACCAGACCTATGAGTCTTGGTCAAACACACACAGAGACCTTCTGTGCGTGGACGCACACTAAGATTCTGTGGTGATCAAGTGCTGGCCTTGGGCCCCTGTGTTTACCGTGCTCCTCACAGCTGCCCTGTGTGCCATCTCTGCTTCCTGCAGCTGTGTCTTGTGGGAATCCTGGCACACCCACCAACGGCCGGATAGTGAGCAGCAACGGCATCCTGTTCTCCAGCTCCGTGGTCTACGCATGCTGGGAAGGCTACAAGACCTCAGGGCTCACCACACGTCACTGCACAGCCAACGGGACCTGGACGGGCACCGCCCCCGACTGCACAAGTCAGTACCTGAGAACCACAGGGACTGTGCAATGGAAGGAAAAGTGGAAATGAAATATATTAAACTGGGACTGTGCTCCTGCAGTACTTTTTATTTGTTTGCTTTTGTACTAGGGATTGCATGAGATAGGGTCTTATTAAGTTGCTCAGTTGTCCAGGCTGGTCCAGTCTGAGACCTTCCTGCCGCAGGCTCACATAGTGCCAGGATTAAAGATGTGCACCACCACACCAGGCTCCCAAGGCATTGAAATAGCATTCTCCATTTGATAATTTTTATAGTGAGGCTACTTTAAGAAGCCAGTTAAGGTTGGAAATTGTAAAGCTGGAGCAAGCAAAAACCAAGAATTTCTCTGTCTGTAGTCCACTTATTCTGAAAACAAGATGCTTAGTTCAGTGACCACAGCTATATGTCTGTCCTTGACCAGCATAGTGAGATTTGACATCAAGGCTATTTAGGGACAGCCATGGGATAGCAGTCAGGGTCTACACAGCCACTCTTCAGTAACACGGGATCAAGTATCTCTAAGACACAGCCTCCCCATGGCCAGGACTCAGCCAGGCCACCAGTGAGGTCTGGGTCACCCCTTGATTTGGCTGGTCCTGGGAACAGAGACTTTCAGTATGCCTTAGCAGAGACCACAACTACTCCCCCACGATAACTACACATCTCTCTGGTCCTTCTTTGCTGCATGCCCATTAGTCATCAGCTGCGGAGATCCAGGCACACTGCCGAACGGTGTCCAGTTTGGGACTGATTTCACCTTCAACAAGACTGTGAGCTACCAGTGTAACCCCGGCTACCTGATGGAACCCACTGTGGCTTCCACCATCCGCTGTACCAAAGAAGGCACGTGGAACCAGAGCAAGCCCATCTGCAAAGGTTGCAACCCTGTTTATTTTGATCTCACTGATGTTTATAGAGCAAGGTTTGATTTCATTTTGCAGTCATTCACAAAACTCTTCCTGGAACTAGCAATTCTAGGAACTTGTACCAGCCCCTTTGCAAATATCGGCACTTTTGTTTTCTTAATCTGTTAAGTCAGTTTTGCAGGTGGAAGAACTGACTCCCAGAAAAGTATAGCCAACAGCTCAGGACTCCAAAGCAGCAGTGGAGAAATAGGGATTGGTTGGCCACATCCAACCTTTGGCCGGGACATTAGAGGCTGGGGCTATGGTGTTTGTTGATGCGATAGCAGCAGGTATTGTACCGGATAGGGGTGAACAGATCTATGGGACTGCAGAGGCCAGAGGTGTGCCGTAGTCTCCACAGCACTTGTGGTGATTGTCAGCGGCAAGACATCCTGGCAGGTGGTGCCCAGGAGGAAGCTGTCTTGTAGCCAGAACTCCTCAATAATTCTTTCATTTCAAAAGTTCTCTGTAGATGTTCTCCGTAATGCAGGAAAATGAAAGTGCAAGCCTGTAGGGGAGCATGGCAGCCAAGCGGAAGGTGCGAAGCTCACTCTGCTTGTTCTGTTCCCAGCTGTCCTGTGCAGCCAGCCCCCTTCTGTGCCCAATGGAAAGGTGGAGGGTACTGACTTCCGCTGGGGCTCCAGCATCAGTTACAGCTGTGAGGATGGCTTCCAGCTTTCTCACTCGGCCATCCTGTCCTGCGAGGAGCACGGGGTGTGGCGAGGAGAGGTCCCACAGTGCCTGCGTAAGTTGCACAGAAGACCATGCCTCTGAGGCAGACGAGCCATCGCTGCACACCCTTGGGCCATAGCTCATGGGACACAGTGGTGTGGGACCACCCCAGATATAAGAGGAGACTTGATTCAAAAGTATGGTGATTGCTCACATTTTAAAAAATTATTAGAGTAAAAGACTCGGTACCAATAATCTCCCTCTCAGAATCCTCCCGCGCACTTAGAACACACTTACCCCATGGTCCTTGCCGCCTTTAGAAGTGGTCGTGGAGTCCTCTTCCCCGCATGTCTTTGGTTGTCCTATCATGTCCTGAATACATTCAAAGCACTCCATTTTCATGATCACTCTGACTTTCAGTGAGAGCTGGAAGTTGCATGTGGCTAGACCTGGTAAATTGGATGGGGATGCAGGGGTGTTTTTATGACCCTGCCTTTTCACTGGGTGTGACTTGGCAGTAGCATTCACCATATCTTTTATCACACCCCATAAAAACACTTACAAAAGTGGACTTCCAGAACTGCTTCAGAAAGGGGACAAGAATGGAGGGATAACTGTGCTCGAGGTAAAGGAAAGTCTTTTGAGGGAGACAAACAACAATTTGTCTCTTACTCTAAGAATGCTTTGTATGTAAACACACACTGTGTATTTTAATCAGCCTCATTGGTAAAATCCCGGACTGGAGCATGTACCACCTAAGGCCTGATGCTTTCCTCTTGGTCACGATGTTTAGTAGTTAACTCTGAAGGTTTCACAAAGCAAGTCACCAGGCCCAGGCAGTTGAGCTGTGCAGGGATGCTCATCACTGAGGTCTTCCTTTTGATCCCTACAGCTGTGTTCTGTGGAGACCCTGGCATCCCAGCTGAGGGGCAGATCAGTGGGAAGAGCTTCACGTTCAGGTCTGAGGTCTTCTTCCAGTGCAAGGTGCCCTTTGTACTGGTGGGGTCGTCACGGAGAACATGTCAGGCCGACGGCACCTGGAGTGGCATTCAGCCCACCTGCATAGGTAATGTTCGTGTCAGTTGTCTCCTAGTTGCTGGGACAAAATACCTGGCATCCACAGTTTAAGGAAAGAGGTTCACCTTGGCTCACGGTTCGTAGGCTTTCAGTTCATAGCTGGCCGACTTCAAGATGAGGTGGCATGACAGACAGAGGAACTCATGCCATGGCAGACGGGAAGTGGAGAGACCAAGGGAGAAGGCGGGAGATGACGCTGCCAGGCTGCACCCCCAGTGACCACCGCCACCAACCGGGTTTTCCTTCCCAACCTCACATTCAGCCGTAAACACATCAGTGGACCAATCTGTGATCCAGCCGCCTCCCCAGAGCCCCATCTGTGAGTTCATGAGGCTCTGGAGGACACCTAGATGCAAACCAAAGCAGGCGATGAAAGTCCTGTTCTGTTTAGGGCACTTCCAGACAAGGGCGTTTCATCCGAGGCGGGTTGACGCCATGTTCCGGGCAAGGTGCTGCTTTCAGTCAGTGCTGGCCAGCGGGGCAGGCAGGCAGACAGCCTCCTAAATCTGCACACTGGGCTGGCGCGGAGTCCTAAGTCCTAGCAGAACCACTGGACAAATGTAGATGGTACCATCCTCGAAACTACTGTCACCAGAGACAAACTATTTTATTGCTGTTCTATTTTTGTCTCATCTTGTTGGTCGGAATCACCCAGTTTTACTGTTCTCTTCAAATTTATAGTAAAGAACTCTTCTCTACAAATTTATAGTTTAAAAAAGTCTTTAGTCTTGGTTATTTTCCAGGAAATTAAATGATATCCACTTAAAATATAGTATCAGAAATAATTTCATTAAAACATTTCTTAAATATAGGAATTGCTGTCATTGTGCTAGATGGTAGACATCTCTATATTGCCAATATTGTCCTCCAGTAGATTGATTGCTCTAGAAAAGAAATTTTAAATAGTCCTATTTTTGCTTCTCTTTGTGCAGCTACGAGCAGCAGTAATGCAGTCCAGCCAGCCCTTGGTGGCCCTTGGCTTCGGGTTTGGGAGATGCCCCTGTCAGTAGACCACAGGTTTCCATTTGGACCGTTGTTAGTCCTCTTATTTTGAAATCTTGAGGAAAATTTATCCAGGAAATACAGAATAATGTCACAGATAAGCAACTATGATAACTATTAATTAAATTTTTATAAGCAGAATATCATAATAGGTATTTATAGATCACACTATAAGATTAACCAACTAGATATTGGTAGAGGGGTTGGTGGAAGGATTATTCTTATATAGATAAGTATGTGCAAATCTATTTAAAGCACAGTAAACACAGAGCCTTAATTTCTGAAGATGTCTGCAGACATGGAAATAGTAATTTACTTTTTGTAACATTTATGAAAAATATCTTGCTTATTTGTCAAAACATTGTTCTCAGGATCTTTTAATAAAATGTTGTGATGTTTTGTTTTGTTTGTGAATTTCAGATCCTGCACATAACACCTGCCCAGATCCTGGCACCCCACACTTTGGAATACAAAATAGCTCTAGAGGATATGAGGTATTTCATATGTTTCATTAGAAATATAAAATACAGTTGTTACTTAAGCATATGTGTGAATTTTCATGTATAATATCTTCTTCATGTTGTGTTTGCCCAAAGTCATTCAGTGCAGATTTCAGCATGTGCTTTTAACTGTCAAAATCTGCATAATCACATCTACCTTGATTGCTACTGTCCAAATGGCTATCTTAATTTCTATTTGGAGGTACCCATATTCACGTACTTCGCTGTCTGTGGAACTCAAAGGGCAGTTCTCTAATTCAGACTACTTGTTACTGAATAACTACACATAAGACTCCACTCAAAGACTAGATATAATGGACAAATAATATAAAATTTAAATTCTACAGAGAAAATAAGAGAAACAAAAGGAAACATATGTTAATCTTTCATACCAAGTTTACTTGTGATCTGCGTTCTGCATGTGATTTCTTAAGGCAGAGCCATGAATTTTTGGCACAGCACTATCACATTAGAATGTGCACTTGACTTTTAATAAAATGTGCATTAAAACTCTAGCTAGTATTGGACAAGTTCTTAAAAATGAAAAGTAATGAAACTTGACAGGAGATGCTCAAAGTACCTTAAATAATCAGGCAACTTCATGGCTCTCTGGCAGTGTGACTTTAAAATTGAAGTTGAATATGTATACTTCCTTCAGTATATGGATCCCATCAATCTAGAATCAAAATCTCCTTCCCTCACCCACTTCCTCTATCCCTCAGGAGCACTAGCTTTTTCCTATCTCAGCTCCCCAGATGCACTTTGCTACCTCCTGACACCTCTGCTGTGTTCCCATGAAGGAAGTTCCCACTGCAAGTGATTTGTTCAGTCTGGCCATTCTGTGCCATGTCTCAGATACAGCCTTACACTTGAGGGATATGCCTTGTGGCACTGGACAGTTCTCTGTGTGGATTTGTCTCACTGACTCACTACAAGCACCGCAAGTGATTCACCACAGATTCTAAACACTGCCACCCGAGTGTGCACCACTCAAAGTCAGTGAAAGTGTCAGAGGGACAAATTCCTGTGTCTCCCGTGAGTTGCTGATGGGCGCTAAATCCCTCACCCTCTTCATGATAAAATAAACCTGCACAATCAGGAAGGGCAGCCCAAGAGGAAAGCTTGCCACTGAAGTACAGACACCATCTGCCTTGAGAGGAGCTGAGAGGAAAGGCAGCGCCCCAGCAGGATTTCTTTCCTCCATTGCAATCCAGACCTCTCTTTCCTGTAGCAGTGAATACTGATGTCACTGGTGCAGGGGAAGCCTTTTCAGTGCAGAACTTTCCAACCCTGACATGTCAGTGAGGCAGGCTAAGGACCTGTTCCTACTGTCCACACTGAGCCCACAAGCTCCAGGTGAGCTGCCATTCAAGGTGAGAGCTGCACCTGGTGAGGACTTGCCCAGAAAGGGCATGTGGTCTCCCCAGCTAGACAGGGGCTCACCCTGCCTCCCTGTCCCCATGTTGTCAGGACTTCGAGTGAGGGCTCTGTTCTTTGAGGAGGTTTCGAAGATGCTGTGTAGAGTGAGGCGGTGGTGGGCCAACCCCTACTCATTGCCAAGTGTGAGTCAGTTACTGACCTGAGCCCGGAATACATTTGAACATTTGTCCACACAAATCCCCACTTCTTCATCCAGTTCCAGGAGCAGCCTCTTCTCCCACTGTCACTACTCAGTACCAGCCAACCACTTCCCTTGTTTGCAGTAGTTCTCCCCAAATCCCAGGGAGACCAGAGGGGCTGTGAGAAGACCCAGGGCAGGAGAGAGGGAGGGAGGGAGAAGCGGCTGCCCTGGACTCTCAGAGCAGGGACAGAGGTATGACCTAAGCCCTAATCTCTCACCGTGTCAACAGGCAGCTGTGCGCACATGTAGGTCCTGCAGAACAATGCTGGGAGCGAGGCTGCCTTCACTGCCTCGCTGTCTCCTTCTGCAGTTCTGTCTAACTCACCTGGTCTCTTGACCCAGGTGGGAAAGTAATGGATGATCCTGGTGCCCTCAACACAAGACGGACCGCAGCTCATTCTCTGAGGCAGATGTTACAGAGCACTGGAAATTTCCCCTGAGGCACTCTGTTAGATTAGGGACTTAGGCAGAGAGCATATAGGCAATTGCAGCTCACCATGGTGACAGTGGCATCTGGTGCTGGGCAGTGGGTGACATTCCTTCCTGGAAGACCAAGTGGGGTGTCAGCAGAGTCCGAGATGGAAAGGGGGAGCTCGGGAAGGTCTGGCAGGGCCAATGCCTTAGATGTTCAGTGCGCAGGAGAGTTCACAGATCCAAAGCAGCAGGGAGATGGGCCAGGAGCAGGTCCTGGGAGGGGTAGCAAAAGTGATCTTCCAATGCCTTACAATTGCTTAAAATGTAAATAGCAGGAAAAAAGAAAAAATAATAAATCCTCATTACAAAATGGAAAGAGAAAATTCTGAAAGTAGAGAAGAGACAAACTGTGCAGTGTAAGACACAGCGCTTTAATGTGTAGGTGTCATGTACACACTGATTCACCTTTGGCCAGAGAGCGATGAGAAACGCCCAGCGAAGCGAGTGTGCACCCCAGCCCCTGACTCCCTATGGGTCTCCCTGCAGGTGGGGAGCACCGTCTTCTTCAGATGCAGAAAAGGCTACCATGTCCAGGGCTCCACCACTCGGACCTGCCTTGCGAACCTCACCTGGAGTGGCGTGCAGACGGAGTGCACACGTAAGTGGGACCCAGGTCTTCCTGGCCCTGTGGGAAGGCGTACCTCAGGGTGGCAAGGAGGAGCTGTTTGGTTTGGTGTGGTTATCTCAGCTGAAACCTTGAGGATTTCTTGAGGCGTGGTTCCTAGAACAGCAGCATAAATGAGGCCAGCACTGGGCAGGAATGTGGTGCATCTGGCGCGGGAACCCCAAGCACGTGGAGCGGAGGCACTGCTCAGGGCAGCGGGGCTGACTGTTCCTTCCGGTTGTTTCCTGGGTCAAGCGCTAGGACAATGGGAGTCAATGCTTGAGGTGTTATTCTTGCTATAGATTTCAAGTGTGTGAGAATTGACTATTTGAATAATTAAAAATCAAATTTTACTTTGTCATAAGAGAGAGAAAAAGTTTTGTGTGAATGGTTAGTAAATCAGTAATTCACTTGCTATCAATTTATCTAAATATTGTGCCTCTACTATGTTGAGCATAAAGTCATTAGTAGGTAGTTAAGAAAAATCATTTTAGTAGAAAATTATGATTTTGTGTATTTATCAGTATTATGAGGTGTATTACTTCAAAGTTGTCATTTCTACATCACTTACTGCACATACATATATTATATATATTATATGTTATAGACAGCTTGCTAGAAACTGTTGAAAATCTGGAAGGTAGGTTAAAGGTAAAATATTGACAGTACATAAAGCAACTACTTTCATCATTTTAAAATTATAAACTGGTTTCAGGATGATCTGCTAAGTTCTTTATTCTAGATGTATATAAGAAGTTGAGCTACAAATAAGCACTACGATTGCCTTTATTCCTAAGTTACACTTTTGAAGAGTACACTGCTATTTTAGATATGTCTGCATACACATCAAATTTCTTACCACTCAGTTAAACCCTGAGTACTTGTTGACACCTGATGGAAATCCCAGTGTGTTTGCATACGTGTTTTCCATGCATCAGTTGAAAGACTGACCGAGGAATGTTTGACATAGCACTTAGCTGGATTGCTCATCACGCTTGTTCTGCTTATCTTACGCTAAGGTTTCCATTCCGAATCTCTGCACATAACTGTGTGCAGAACACTCAGGTACAAAGTCTCTAACCACGGCTGTGTATTTATTCCTTAGCCTAAGCTCGTGTACTAATGTTGTGGTGGGCAAGGTTCTAGCCTCTCATGATGGGATAAATGCTGTTTTGCAGCTCATGCCTGCAGGCAGCCTGAAACCCCGGCACACGCCGATGTGAGAGCCATCGATCTCCCTACGTTTGGCTACACCTTGGTGTACACCTGCCACCCAGGGTTTTTCCTTGCCGGTGGATCTGAACACAGGACGTGTAAAGCAGATATGAAGTGGACGGGAAAGTCACCTGTGTGTAAAAGTAAGTCAGTGGTCCAGGTGTGGAAGCACAACCTTCCAGGTCAGGGCGAGTGTCACCTGCCCCCAGGTAGCAGGTGGGTGTGAGACCGAAGTGACACAGTGTGGGCTGGTGACATCACCCTGCCTGGACATGCTCTTGTGTGTGTGTGAGCCATGTGTGTCTACATGGGCACACAGCTAAGTGTTTGACACGTGGGTATTAGATTATGCCATCCACATTTTAAGTCAAAGAGAAAAGCCATTTGGTTGAAAAAAGCATTCTGAGTTAAAACAAAAATAACAAAATATTTTCAAAAATGTATTCCTAAAAAATGAAAACAGATACATAAATATCACTAAGTATCTGAGAATATATAAATTAAACCACCTGTGTTATTTTTAAAACGTCAAGCTGTTTGGTGGCAGAATGTAAGTTCACATGTTCTTGAAGTTGATGATATTTCTTAAGTTACAAAAGCAACTATCATGGAAATGATGTGCTAATGACTCACCAATTCGTGTGTTTACGAATGAGAGTAATAAGCTGAGGTCCATCGTATGATAAAAATCTCTTGGGTTCTACACAGAGACGACACCCACAGGCAGAGCTCTAACCATGAGCAGAACTTGTAGAGGAGGACATCAGGGACTTCACCTCTGGCTTCCTGGAGCCAGTTTATTCACAGTTCTCACGTTAGGAAATGTTTATCTACATGTTTCTTTTGCCCTTCCCTGTTGGAAGTAGAAGAGTCTAAGCTTTAAAAAATAATTATCTGTGGCAGTTTAATATAAATCTATGCAAGTTAGGAGATTATGAATTAAATCTAACTTACAGACCAAACTAAAGGCTAAGCAAAGAGAACACCCTGGTGCTGTTCAGTGTTCCCCTGACTTAGGGGTTGCGGAAGCTGGAGGGGTGAGGGCGCTCTTGTGCTCCTCGGGTCACCGTAGTGTGAGGCAGCAGCTCCCTGGCAGGACATCAGGAGCAGCCCACCCACCCTCATTTGCAAGGCTCTCTGTTGTAGCACCTTCCCTGGGGACACACGCTACAAGGGCGCACCTCAGGCCTCTCCACGGAGCCGGCTCCCCACAAACACGAAGTGCAGCCTGCTGCCGGTACACGGGTTTAAGTGGATGTGTATACTGTATTCATACTTTGTAGGTTTGAAAAATCTGGAGAAAGGAAAACTGATTCAACTTGACATTTTTCACTTTATTCAAAAAATGTTTTTGAAAATGATAATTTGTCTTTTTACTTGTAGGTAAAGGAGTGAGAGAAGTTAATGAAACAGTTACTAAAACTCCAGGTTTGTATACCAGAACAGTTACAGATTTCAATCACATGAACTGGCTTATTCTCTACTGTCCTCTGCACAGTGAAATGATTCTTAGCCTTTGGATTTCTGAATCCATTCATCCGTGGCAAAGTTAGCATTTCCAGCCTTGATTTCTTGCACCTCAGTGGAATTTTAGTGCAAGGATATCATACAGGAGCAAAGCCCTGGGACCACTTGGTCACTGCTCGCCATAGGCTGCCCTGTGTATCTTGGGGGCAGAAAGGGACACAAACAGACCCCAGTGTGGTACGATGGAGAGCCTTCTAAATAGGGCTGAAGCCCCTCCTCCTGCACACAAGGAGCACAAGGGGCGGGACAGTCATTTGAGCCCTTCAGTCGTGACTCTTGACTCAGGTGTCCTTCAGACCTGCTGGAGATGGCTGAGAGTCTGTGAGGTCCCTGCTAATGCACCCAAAGGATGGAGCTCTGTCTCCTAAGGAGAATTTTCTTATTGGAAATCATCTTGCCTAGTGGATCAGTGGTATAAATCTGCTATTTAAATAACAGAAAATGTCCCCAAATTAAATTAAGCCAACTTTCTTTTTTTAAACCAGAAGTAGTAAACTTCATAAATATGTGAGGCTGCTTGACTAGCATTTTTCTTATTTGGGTTTTAACCCAGCGTTCTTAGATGTAAAGCTCTATTTTAGCATTAATGTGGAGAAAATTTTTGCAATGCTATTAATTCAGAATGCTGTTACACATTTAAGTCTTAGATGTGGTAAATGTACCAACTTAGAGAAATCTCTCCAGTGTACACAATGAAGAATAAAAATGTTTTTATATTTATGGACTATTTGATTTAAATATTATTTAAAAACAAGTGACAGAAATCATTACTTTATTCAGGCAACACTTTCTTCAATGGAAGAAAACATAATATGTGTTTTGGCTGATGTTGTGTTTTTATCTGTTTTTTTCATTTGCTGCTTTCCTGCCTAAGATAGTGCACTCTCTATAAATGCTTCCTGTAGGCCCACATGTTGTTAGCAATGTCTTTTCTGCTTCTCTTAAGGGAAGTACCAAATTAAATGCGACTCTTTATCAGGGTGCAATGTTCTCACACAGCTCAACTGTTTGATTGCTATTTTATACTTGCACACTGCCCACAGTCAGTCCGATGCCATGGACTCAAACAGCTGACCACTCCCCAATGACCAGGGTCCTAGTCTACGCCACCCGGTGAGGCAGGCCCATTAACACAGTGCTCCAGGGACTGTGGCTGGGCGTAGTGGGGCGCACACATTCAGATCTTCAGCTGCATATGTTTCTAACTGGGCAAAGCAGCTAGAAGTAGCTATTACTTTTAGCCTCTAAATGAAAGCATTGTAATTTAAAAGAGGGCCTATCTGTGGGCGATTGTGATGAGTGAAGAGTCTGATGTCAATTGCTCATAAGCAAGCATCTTAGATACCAGTCATTTATAAGCAGTGTTGGCTTCTCCAGTTTCAGTTAGTCAGTCTTATTACTTTGTGTCTTAGTGAGTTGAGATTATTTAGAGCTGTGGGAAGCTGCAGCCACCGTTCTTCATGGGCTGCCTGTGGGGAGGCTGAGTTCTGTGCATGTGGTAGAGGGACGGTGGGGAGACAGGAGAACAGCCACGTGGGCAGAAAGAGACGCACAGCCAGGGAGCAGTGTGTCGAGACTTCATCACTCCCACTTTACCTAGGTCAGCTAAAAATACACATTTAAGGGGAAACCAGTCTTCATTTTTGCCTAGCATCCAAAGTCCCTTGACCTATCCTACTTACAGAGGACTGTGTCTAAGTAAATCATTTATATACCTCATGGGGTAGAAAGAATGAGAAGCTTCACAGAATCATTGATTTAGATTTGTATACCATACTATACACCTTAAACTAATAGGGTGAAAATGCTCACATTTATATACAATTATTAGCAAAGATACAAAGAACAAATTTAGTATTGTTAGTGAAAGCAAGAGAAAATATCTCAGTAATCTGCGTGTACTCCTACCCCACATGAACTTTACTTTCCTGCCTTTCTTATATGAATTTAAGAAGCATAGGTGAAGGGGCAGTTGAGATGGGCATGTGTGCCTGTCCTGACACTAGGATGGCTCACCCAAGGAGTTAGAGTAGGCAGAATTCAGGCTGAGAGAGACACTGACTACATTTGCATAATGGGTGTGAATAAAGGCAGCCTTTGCCTCCTAGCCTGTGTCCTAGAGCCTTAACAGTGCTGGAAATTAGCTTGTGGGGGCCAGAGGCCCCTGACCAGTGAGTTGGCCCCTCCTCATAAGCACTCTGTGATTTTCAAGTGTAAACTAGACATCAGTGAGCTATCACTAGTGAGCTCAGGGGTCAGTTCACACATTTCCTTTTGAGCGCAGTAAACACCAGCCTACACTGGCAGAACCACAGCATGCCCCTGGACCTGGCATACCTGTTGCAGTGGTACATCTGCTCTCAGAAATACATCTCCAGCAAAGCACATGCATGGCATGGTCATCATCCCACCTGCTTCTCCTGACTCCTCTGCATAGGACGAGGGTACTGTGTACCCGGTTATCGGTGAGGTCCTCACGGTGGGCTCTGAGCACTCCCAGATGGTGCTGTGCTGCTTGTTGTAGTTGATGCTGTCTACAGTACACGTCATGTGTGCTAACATCTGTCTGTCCCTTCCCTTCCCACAGTTCCTTCGGATGTATTTTTCGTCAGTTCGGTGTGGAAGGGATATTACGAATATTTAGGCAAGAGGCAGCCTGCAACTCTAACTGTTGACTGGTTCAATGCGACCAGCAGCAAGGTGAACGCGACCTTCACGACAGCCCCACAGGTGCAGCTGGACCTGACAGGTGGGTCCCAGTGTGTCTCCCTGAGGACTCCTGGTGCCTGCTGTCTGAGCATGGCGTGATGTTGGCATTTACACCTTGGGGGTTGGCATGGTCTGCACCTCTGGCAGCTGGAGAACCAGTCCAGAAGAATGAATGAATTTCCCCAAGATTCTGAGCAGGACTAAGACTCTGGCATTTATATACAGACACCCCCCAGGGCATGCTCCCATGCCCTCCAGCTTAGCTCCTGCAGCCCTCCTGAGTAAGGGACACGCAGCCCTGGCACAACCACAGTGTGGGTTTACGGGCAGACTTAATCTTCATGCACATTATCTTCTTCAATCCTACATAAATTCTACAATGTAAGTTCCCCTGTGGTGTATTTTAATAACTTTTTCAAAAGAGGAACATACAATCAGACAGTTCCAGAAAGTCATTTTCTGATGTTTTTGTTGCAAGAGATTTGCAGAGGGTAGATGTGAACTCAACATTCAGAATCTTGAGCCCACACTAGTGATGGAGAAGCTCTCAATTTCTTGTCTGAATTGCATGATTCTTAAGACCACCACAATTCTTGTGACTACATGGTACTTTCCTAACTTGTAAAGGTCTGGAATTCCCCCAAATTCTCCACAGGACACAGCCCCAGGTCTGAGGGGTGAAAAACCCAATGTCACCACTCTGTCACCAAGGAGTGGCACACAGCTGACCTGCTGATGCAGGCAGGTCAGAGCATCCAGAGCCAGGACAGGAGGCTTCAGTGGGGCAACTCCATGGTTCGGCATGGAGATCCCATGCACACCTGGGAGTGTGTGAGGGAAGAGTTGGCCCCACTGAGCCCTGGGCATGTGCAGGCTTCCTGGGCTGTGATGTCCTTTTGCGTGAGTCCATGGTGCTGCTCTCTGATCTGTGTAAAGTTCCCCTGAAGGGCTGATCTGTTCCCTCCACTGCACCTGGAGAATGGGGCCAGAGTTGCAGAGGTCAAAAGGTGCAGTGCCCAAGGTCAGCAGCTTCAGGGAAACAGGCACTGCCCTGGGAGCCCCAGGAGTCCTCTGGCCCTGGGGCAGCAGGTCCCCCTCTGTGTCTCCAGAGAAGCTCCCCTGTCCTCCCCTCCAAGCTGACCGGGACTGAACTGCTGCACTCTTGCTGTGTCCCTGCCCTGAACCTCCTGTGTACTGTCTGCTTATGCACAGTTATTTATTTCTGCCATTGGCAGGGGGCTAACCACAGGTGCCACTCACCCGCCTCTGGGTGCACTTGGGGCCTCCCGGCTCCGTCTCCTGTTACTCCGCCTCGGGGAGGGGCACATTGCTCCTCTCCTCTTAGTGGTTCCTTACTGCCAGCCTGGCTGTTCAGCTGGCCTGAGGCTCAGATTCTGTCCACGCTGTGCGTAGCTGGGGTGTAAGTTGTGGTGCTGATCTGCCTTTCTTACAGACTTCCATCCTGAGAGCAAATAAAAGCTGGGTGCAGAATGCAGGACCTTTTCCTCTAATTCCTTTTGTCGCGTAAAGATGTTGGATTTCCTGCTCAGGACAGACCCAGGCAATAACAGAAAGGGGGAGAGACGTTCAGGAGTTCGGCAAGGAGAAGCACATGGACAGAAGTTCTGTCTGAGGATTCCTAGGTTCAGATCAACGGACAGGTGACGCAGCAGGGACTGAGCTCTGTGGTCTTTTCACAGGCATCTACAAGAAGGAAGAGGCGCACTTACTTCTGAAAGCTTTTCAAATGAAAGGCCAGGTAGATATTTTTGTGAGCAAGTTCGAGAACGACAACTGGGGCCTGGATGGCTACGTAAGTGCACGTCAAAGGCTGGGGACAGTCTTGGGTCGGGGTGGGAGGATGGCTCTTGGAGGTTCCAGGCAGAGGGGCACACCTGCCCCCAGGGGCCTCAGGGATCCCAATAACACATCAGCCCTCACTTTCACAGCAGGGGAGAGCAAGTCTCTAAAATGAGAGATGAGTCAGCAAGAGTGCAGGGCTGGTGCCGCCGAGTCCAGCTCTGTGCTGGCAGCGCCACATCATCTCAGCAGCGGAGTGGCGTAACCAACAGGACGCGTTCTGGAGTTCCACAAAAGCCGTTCCTCGTTACAGAGAGCGGAGCCCTGTAGTGTCTTCATTAGCTGCCTGTGTCTGACACCGTACTGACAGGGCTACACAGCCTGCTGCACAGTACCCAGGCCGGGGCCTGAGACATACGGTGAATTTGCAGAATGTGGGCTGTCTGTGAACTTGGATGCAGTCTGCCTCAGGAGGGCAGCTACCATGGGTGTGGCCACTTAGAAGGCATTTTGTAAGTTTGTCAAAATTCACCTTTGTATTAATCTCCAGTTTTTAACTGTAGATGCTTCATCCAAAGAGGTTTAGAACCACGCGGCGTGGAAGCCATACTGTTAAATCTGAGCTGTGACTGTTACACTGGGAGGAGATGAGTTCACAATACTTCCCTCTCACACATTCTCTCCCCTTCCTGTGTACCAGGTGTCCTCAGGACTGGAGAGGGGAGGATTCACTTTTCAAGGCAACATACATGGGAAAGACTTTGGAAAATTCAAGCTAGAAAGGCAAGGTGAGCGGTACTCACAACATTTTTAAAGTGCATCTCAACTTGGCCTTCGAATGATTGTGCTGCGAAGACGTGGAAGGAATGCGACACCAAGAGAAACATGAGCAAGAGAGCAGGAAGGGTGGACGGGTTTTACAACTCAGTGAAAAACAGATCCTTTTGAAAAGCAAAATAGACAAACAAAAGGTTAGATATAGTGCAGTCCATGTACTAAGCACAGAATTAATGTCCACATCACTATGCCAAGCAGTATTTTAGCATAAGGGTGAAAAACGAAGATGAGTTAAATTTGAAAATTATTAAACTCTACTACTCTCAGACTAAGTTATTAAAGATTAGAAAGAAGTAGGTAAAAGTGGCCAGTAAACCTATGAAAAGATGATCAGTACACACACATGAGAAAACAAATCAGTGATTGGAATGGTGAAGTTTTATGAAACAGTTTTGTGTTGGTAGAAGAGCCCTGAGCATTATAATTTGGTGGTGGCACAAGGAGACACATACAATTTTGCAGTCCTCTTCCATTCAACAATCTTCTCTTATCAATTCCTAGTCAGGGAAATGTGAAAATTGTTCTTTGCAATACTCAGGTAAGATTGTATCAAGACTGTCAAATAGTTTGCAGTCACTTGTACATGGTACACATCTGTCATAAAGGAATTGCTTCAGTGAATAATTTTCCCTACTGAAATACATTAAATAGGATACGATTGGGCCAGCTTGTTTGGTTCTAGGACTGAGAACTGTATGTGAGTAGAAAGGTACCCTTGACCTGCGTGAGCAAGAAGTTTCCTCTAGACAGACAGAGGTCCTCCTTGTCGCTCCATCTTTATAATTCCTATCCTAGGGAAAGAGAAGCAAATACAAGGGAACAGTCACAAGAGGCCCCCCCAGCCACCGCGGCCGGGAGAAGTACAAAGGGGCTTTCACACACACTGCAGCCCTGCATTGTCTTTTAATCACTTAGGGAGCAGAGGTCTGGACTGAGCTTTCAAAACAGCTCAGGGATTCTGTAACGTAGCTGACATTAGAAACGTTTTTATAATCAGAATTTTCTTGAACTCCTTTATACCTTACTCTCAGGATGCACTAACATGTTGACTTTATGAACAAGAATGTTGCCATGCAGGCTTTGGCCTCAAGGCCCCCAGAGGCTGGTGAAAGAACATAGACCTGTGCAGTGCTTGTCACTGGTAAGCTCCTGCATAAGACTTCTTTGCTTGATAGTTCACCAACCTGCCCATGAGTATACTGTGGAAAAGAGGAATACCTGGACCCCAAAAGGAAATCAGTCATAAACGTCCATCTTCATCATTCCAAATTCAGTACCATTAAGTACAAAGACTTTAAATTATTTCAGCAAAGGCTGAGGTAATACTTCAAACTGGATTATGTTATATCAAGTAATGGGATGGACTAAACTCATGTGCCCAGCGCTAACCATAGTGCAGGTTTCCCTTCTGCTCTGAGGAGAACCCCGCGGTGCCTATCCCCCGGCCCCCATAGTGCACGCTCGGTAACTTTCAGGGCCCTGTGTGTCTGTCTGAGTTTACACATCTAGTGAAATAACGAGAGCTACCACTCTGGTGTGGCAAATAATCTCTACATTACCTGATTTCTTCCTGATTTCTTTCTAATCTAATACCATAAGGGCTTGTGTTAGAAAGTCGCTTTGTTCTCCTGTGCTCACATCAGGAAAAATAATTTGCTTCACAAGATCATGTGAATCTCAAGCAAGTCTCAAATTCATCTAATAGGAAACTCTCATGTTTAAGTAACGCTGCAGCAGGATGGCTAACACCTATTATTATGGATAAAGCAAACCATCTCTTGTCTTTGGCCCTTAGATAAATTGGAAAAAATGTGGTTGTCATTAAATGAATGCTAAAATCCAGTTAATTTGAAAGACAAGTTTAATGCAAAACTTGCATGAGAAACTCAATATAAATTGGTTTCCCCATTAAAATTGAATGAGTCCTCCTACAGAAAATGATAGGAAATCTGTGAAAATCATGGATCTGATCCTTGGACACCACAGTACTGAGACAGATAACCAACCACACAGCAGAAGGTCTGGATAGACCCTGCTCTGAGGTGTATGGATGGCCCATGAGCCCACAAAAGGTGGGGTTGTCATCGGGAGCTCCATCCCCGGGCCCCACCCATCGGCTCCATCCCCGGGCCCCACCCACTGGCTCCGTCCATGGGCACCCTCTATGGACTCCATCCACGGGCTCCATCCACAGGCTCCATGCATGGGCCCCACCCACGGCCCCATCCATGGGCCCCACCCATTGGCTCCATCCACAGGATCTAGGAGAGCTGTAACCAGAGTAGGCATGGAATAGGCATGGGAGGGACGCTGAGGAAATGGAAGACAGATGTTTCCAATTCATGTGAGGTGGTGTAGTTCTGCAGCAGAAAGCAGCCTGGCAGTCCATGCAGCAGTCAAGCACAGAGTCTCCAGAGGCCTAGCTGCCCACCCCAGAGGACCGTGGCATGTGTTCACACAAATGCTTGCAGAGGCGTGTTCATGGAAGCATTGCTTTAATAGCCCAAATGAGGAAACAACACTGGTTTCCAGGAACTAATGGATACAGGAAACATGGTAATCTCTACAAGGGGAAATAGTTCAGCATTAAAAAGGAACAAAATGCAGGCACGCGCTACCGCATCCACCTTCGCGAACACAAGGCTAAGGGCCAGAAGTCAGTCGCAAAGGCCACCAATGGTACAATCCCATTTACACACAATGTCCAGCACAGGCAGACTTACAGAGAGGCAAGCTGATTTGTAATCATCTGAGGCCTGAGAGTGAATGGGAAGTGACTGCTGAGGAGCTCTGGACTTCCTGGGAGCCTAAACTAGATCACAGTGATAACCACACATCCTGCTGAAGAGCCGCAGAACCCTGTGCACAGTTGTGTGCACAGTGACGTGTGGAATTACGTGGTAGGTGCACTTCTTTTGACAAGAACCGCTGTTTAAAAAATTGAAAAGCGGGGCTGGGGATATAGCTCAGTGGAATAAGCACTTGCCTAGCAAGCACAGGGTCCTGAGTTCGATCCCCAGTACCGCAAAAAAACAAACAAACAAACAAACAAAAATAAATAAAAAATTGAAAAGCTTACCCTACCACACATGGGAAGACGCTGGACCTCCGTAGGTCAGGGGGCGCAGTAACACTGTGCACTGTGACTTGTGGTGCTGTCCCAGCGACACTGTGAAGAGGGAATGGTCATGAGGGGAACAGCCGGGTGGGAGAGGAAAGGGGACAACTGCATGTGACGGTGTGGGGCCTCTGTGATGACCCTGGGGGAGGAGGCTGGGAGCTGCCCCGGGTCCCTGCGCAGAGATGAGGGCAGGAATAGCGGCACTCAAAGGCGCAAGTTCTCCCTGGCAGAAATCCTACTTAGGAGCAATCTTGTGTAGCCTGCAGGCCCACTGGTGCAGCCCAGAGACAAGCTCGCACTGCAGTCCTGTAGAGGAAGACAGGAAATGGTGGAAATGTGTGGCAACAATAGTCTGGCTGATGGTTTCCAGTATACCCATCAGTAAAATACCACGTACCTTACAAGGTTAAATCTCTTTCATATGTGTCCATGGAAGGACCTCAAAATTTATGGTTAAAGTTGAAAAGCTGCATAAAAACTGAACATATGGTATTCTTGACTTTTGGAAATACGTTTAAGAAAGAAAAGGTAAATAATCAGATATAGTACATTGTTGGAAGAGTATCTTAAAAATATGTTATCCATAAAGTAGAAGACGCATCCAGGGTGTAGAGATCAACAACTGGTGGTCATCTTAGAACCCCCAGCTGAACTGAGCAAGCACGGTTCTGGGTGTGGGAGGGTCATCTGAGGACTGTCATCGCAGCATAAGAGGCAGACCTGGAGAAGAAGGAGCAAGGCTGTTGGGAGCAGGTAGAAACTGTGAGGAGCTGTTGGTTACTTTGGAGGAGCTCGGCATGCTGTTTTTCCTGATGAGCTCAGCTGTCTTCATCCTCCGAGGAACTCGGGACCTTATTGGCACTGGGAATAGCTTCAGTTCACTTGCGGGAGCTCTGCTCCTCACTGTGAGCATCGCTTCCTGGCACCGGAAGGGAAGACGGTGCACTGCCAGTCTCCTATAGAAGCTTGCTGCTTTGACTTCCCTCATGGGAACTTCGCCATCTTGGTCATTGGAGGAGCTCGGGACCTCACTGTTGCTGAGGATGGCTGTGGTACCTTTCAGGGGAGCTCTGCTTCTTCTGAGTGTCACCTCCTAGCTCCAGTGCAGATCCTTCAGCCTGCTAGCACAGATCCTTCAGCCTGCTGGCACAGACTTCCTAGATTCCACCACTGACCTTTGGGCCTTTCCAGCACAGGTCCACGAAACAGGCCTGCATGAGACATCGTTGTGGGCTCTGAACCTCCAGTTGGATTCGTGGGAGGCATTGTTATGAGCTCTAGGTCTTCAGCTGGACTCAGGCAGACATTATCACGGGATCCAGGCCCTCAGCTGGATTCTTGGTCTATAGTATGTGGACAGATTTCCTGCACTTTTTTGTATAAAATTCTTTGGGGGACTATTATAAATAATCTTATAAAATATGTGTCCTATATTATATTGTTTCCCCTTGCAGTAAGCCCCAAACAATAACAAAGGGCAAGGCAAACTTTCATTTTCCCTGTATTGTTTGTTTTTATATCCTTTTTTGTCCTTTATGTACTACTGTGTGCCTCTATCACCCCAAAACCATTCAGACATGGCCTGATTGGACTTGACGGGGGGGCGGGGGGAGGGCTTCAATAGAAGACTCACTTCAGAGTAAATTTGGCTCTGAGCTTCACAAAGGTTTTCCTCTGCACCATTCTCTGTTGTGATGTGGTTTCCAGAATTTCATTAATTGGAATCTTTAGGTTTATTATAGACAAAATCACATAGTTTTGTTTGAAGGTAGAAGGAAAGAGCTGTGGTTTATTTTGGCAGAATAGAAGTTTATTGAAAGGAGGCAGAAGCCTCAGAATTATGGAAGTCTGAAGGATTCTCCCCCAGGAGTTACAGAAATCTCAGAGTGATAGAAATCTGTGGGGTTACCTAACGAAAACTGGAAGGTATTTGAGTGCAGACATATTACAGAGGCAGAGCCTTCCCTTCCCACCAGAGCATTCTGGCTCTCCACTATGGTGATGATCCAGGAAGGAGACCAGCTGGAAATATACCCATGGGGACTGTGGGCTGGCTGAACACTGGCTACACACTCGGCTTTCCTCTGAACATTCACCATGCACTCATTTTACTCTTAGTTATGGAGTTGGTGCTGTTGGAGTACAGACCCCTGCTCCTGCTTTTGGACCAACCCAGCCCTGGTCGCTGGCTGTCACTGCTGCCTCTCTGCCCCAGAACCTGCTGGCATGGCTGGAACACAGGGACACTGGATATGGGTCCCAGGCTGTGGCACCACAGGGCCCTGGGAGTGAAGGCTAGGCCGCACTGATCTAGCACAACTCATGAAAACCAGTGCCCTGGGAGGTGGCCTCAAGGGGTTGATGGCCCCCGTGTCTATCCCTGGGTGCTCAGAAAGTCTCCCCTGCACGATGGCTTGGGAGGAAAGCTGCAACAGCACAACTCCATTACCAGGTGTGTGCATGCACCACTGTGAAGTGATAGGCAGTGACAGCCATGCGCCCGCTTAACAAGTGGAAAGTAGGTCACTGGAAAGTGAGGTGAAAACTGGAGAACTTTGATACAACTGTATTTCAAGGGTTATAACATCGGATCATTCCCTTGCATTTATAGTTTATAAAAAGAAACAACACATCTCTTTCAATTTGGCACTTCTGGAACTCTGGAAGTGAACTTCTAAATACCAGACTGGCTTGTCCACAGGTCTGCTAAGTTCAGAGGATTCCAATTGTCATTCATCATACATGTGTGTTACGTGACTCCACTCAGTAAAGCAAATATACTTCAAATCCTGTTTTATAAGTAGACTCAACAGCCAGCCTCCATCTTTGGTAATCAATATTCTTATATATTTCTCGTGTTTTTATTTCCTGCACCCACCTGTGTTCCAGTGACTTGTGTGTGTCTGGCTCTGCAGACTGTGGAGTTAAGCACTTCCTCTGCTTGCATCTGCTTCCCTCTTCATGGCAGAACATGTGCCTTAGCACCCTTCCATGTCCACATGCAAATGTGCATCCTCACCTGGAATGGGCTCTCCCTTCAGGATTTCTAAGTGACCTAGAAATTCTGGGTTATGCTTAAACTAAAAGCCAGTAACACACATAGGGAGGTTTAATACCATTCACATAGAGACCTGGGATACCTGCATAATTTTAGTGACTAATATGGTGCAAAATCTGGCCTTAGGACAGGAGAAAGGAACTGATACTATGGGTCTCTGTATACGGACAAAGATAGGATCCTTTCAGATAGATTCTTTTGCAAATAAAAACATCAACGACTAAAAACAAGTCAAAGTGTGTAGTGACCCACTTGCCTCTCAGGCGTTTGAGATTTGATTGCTTTCTCAGGACTGCTGGGCATCTGCAGGGATGCTCTGCATCATTTTGCACCTCGGTGGTTAGAGGGGGCATCACAGCTTCTGGAAGGTGCCCCACGGACAGCCTGCGGAGCCAACTCTCCTGCTCTCACAGCGTTGGCACTCACTTAAAAACGAGCCAATCTAAGCATGGGACAACACTTGCAAACTACATGTTCTCCTTTTCTTGCAGATCCCTCAAGCTCCGATCAAGACCCTTCGAATCATTACCAGGGCACCAGCAGTGGCTCAGTGGCAGCTGCTATTCTGGTCCCCTTCTTTGCTCTAATCTTATCAGGGTTTGCATTTTACCTCTACAAACACAGGTACGGCACAAATGCACTTGGTCTGGGGCACTTTCTCGGGCAGTCCCGGCTTCCTCCCACATGCGCACCCGTGTCTTTGTATTGCTGTGAACTGCTCATTTTTGCGTTAAGAATGTGATGGGCTCAGAGGCTTTGGGGGTGGCTTGGTCTTTGTTATTTGTCTGACTTTGTCAGAGGGACACATCTGAGTAATTGGCCTTCAGAGGACAGAGGTATGGGTGAGGAGTCGCAGGCTCTGCCAGCAGCTGCAGGGATGCAGAGCGGTGCTCCACCACCCGTCAGGAGGGAAGGGACATTCACACGGGCTGCTTTTAGCTCTCATGAGTCTAACATTTATGCATTTTGATTGATTCATCCTTCAGCAGGTAAAATGCTGAAATTTAATATGCACTAAATAATATGTGCCCCATCCCTTGAAAAGCTGTTCTGAATATTTATTTACAAATTCTTACTAACTGAAAAATAATCGGGTGGAAACAACTCTTTTGGAATGCATGTTTTCTTTGGGTTAACTGGGATATTAAAAAAAAATGGTTGTGGAGGAATTACAGAGTTCCTGAAGGCATTGCTGTTGTATAGATAAGATGTCTCTCAGAGGAATTTGCCAAATTGCTCTAAAATACAATTTAGTATAGCATTCCCTACAAATATTACCAAGATATTATGATCTTTGGAATATTAAACTATCCTAATGGGGCCAAATGTTTATATAATGTGCACATCTCCACTTAATCCTGGTTAAAAACATAAAAGTAGTATGGAAACAATACTTTTAGTGCCTTATGTACATTTAAAATATATGAAACATTATAGTCCCTTCAAGCTTATAATGTATTAGCTGCCCCTATGTCTGTCTTCTTTTGCCTGTTATATAACGTTCTTATTTTAAAAATGTAACCCAACGAAAAATCTGAGATGACATTTACAGAATTGAAGGTCTGCAGACAGGGTGCAGCTCAGGGACAGAGCTCTGTTTAGCATGCGTGAGGCCCTGGGTCCTGTCCCTCGCACCCAGAAAATAAATACTAAAAACAAAAAGACCAGCCTGTACCGCTACTATTTCCTGTCTCGAAGCAGAAGCGCACTCTGCAGATGGGTCTGAGATGCATCCTCCAGTTTGTGCTCCAGGCTGGTGTCAGGGCTTGTGGTGTGCAGAGCTGGCATCACCAGCGCATCCCATCAGTGCTGTTCTTGGACACACATCCTTTAAGGGATGCAGACTGAAAGCATTCTTCTTCGTGAGTCAGTCCAGATCCCATCCCAGCCAGTGGGAGTTCATTATTCCTGCTGATCCTTTCACCTTCACCCCAGGGAAAGGGCCTCGTGTGTTACACACCCTGCCCACCTTTTGAGCTCTCTGAATAGCTGGATCCTTTGCATCCTTGGGGGCCCTGGGCCCTGAGCTGGTAGCTTCCTCATCCATCCATGTGCATGGCCCCTGTGCCTCGGAGGTACAAATATTCACGCAAATCTGAGTCTCTCGTCCGTTGGAACAAAAATGCCATATAGCACGTAGGTGCCCATGTGTAAGTTAAACATACCTTCCAACTGTGTCTTACCCTAAACCTGGCGCTTACACCTGGCCCGGAAGCTGCCCTATGGCACTGGTGCCCAGTGACTTTATGAGAAGCCCTGAAAAAGACTCAGGTGACAGTCCCACCTGGCAGGAGAGAGCACTGGGTTTATTCGAGCATCGGTGGTATCATGAAGGCCCCTCCATCTCAGTGCCACTGAGTCCCAGGGCTGCTAGAGTTAAGGATGCAGCTGCCTCTGGCTCTCAGGAGGCCCCTGAGGCAGGTCTATAGAGCTGTGGGCTTCCTGCTTCCTGCCATACGGCACATGGGTAATCTCAGCATTAAGGGAGCCTGGCTGCCTGGCACATTATCGGGCTGCTTTCCCAGTGCTCCATCCCTGTCCAAGCAGAGCACCCTGACTTCCCTCACACCACCCTTCCCAGCCCACAGGCAAATGCCATCCAATGGAGGGGGACTCAGTGCTTCTCCCAGAGAACCTGCCCAGCTATCCCTGCAGCCCTGCTGCTCCCGAGCAGACACCAGCTCTCCGTGGATTCCCTGGGCCTGGCTGTGCCCTGGGGAAGAGGCCAGGCCTCCCAGGGTCTGGCTGCCTCTGGTCCTGCATCAGAGGACAGGTGTTTGGCCAGCACCCACATCTATTTTTTTAATGAACAGATTACACCTTGAGAGAACCGACTAGTGAATCACTTAAGCAAACATTTCTTTACATCCAGTATTAGGAGCTGCTTTTGCCAGTGTAGCCCCTTATATTAAAATTCTATTTTTAAAGGTTGGCATATTTTCTTACATAAGTTTTTCTTCTACAATAAGGAAAGAAATCAGCCAGAGTAGATACAACCTGTTATTTCTATCTAAAGTCCTCTAATGTTCACATGCTAGCTTACATAGTAGAAGTTTCTTTTAACCAGGAACTATAAAGGCATTTGAATAATGGATATAGTTTCTTTTCGCATCTGACTCACCAGACATGACCTCACACTGTACTGGGTGATCAGGGCTGATGTAACCTGGTTTCACCCTGAAGAGCAGGTTGTGCCTTCATCTTTTTTCTGAGTAAGGAGAAGTTGGGTGACTTCACCTGTAACTTCTCAGGCACAGACAGGTGACCATTCCCAAATCTACCTGACGGCACCCTTTGCAGATTTCCCGATTTCCTGGAGCATCGTGGGTGCAGGATAATTCTCAGGTTTCAGAGGTTGCTCTCCTTTGCTAAGCCCTATTTGTAGTGCTGGCCACTGTGTTGAGAGCCTTGTGCACAGGTGGCCCGCCTCCCACGTGTCATGCTGCACCTGCCAGTCAGGTCCCCGCTCAGCCGTCGCTGTGAACTCTTCCACTGCTACAGTCCATTCTCACTCTGTCTCCTCTCCTTCCTCTAGAACAC
Source organism: Dinomys branickii (assembly GCA_004027595.1). Taxonomy (NCBI): domain Eukaryota; kingdom Metazoa; phylum Chordata; class Mammalia; order Rodentia; family Dinomyidae; genus Dinomys; species Dinomys branickii. The sequence continues at coordinate 71,890 of PVLD010004781.1, forward strand.
GACCAAAAGTCCAGTACAATGGCTATGCTGGACACGAAAACAGCAACGGACAAGCTTCCTTTGAAAATCCCATGTATGATACAAACTTAAAACCCACAGAAGCCAAGGCTGTGCGCTTTGACACGACTCTGAACACAGTGTGCACGGTGGTATAGCCCTCAGTGCCCAGACTGACCCATAGCCATACCTCTGAAGGACAAGCAGTACTTCCTTTGGTGCCATAGACCACACTCCCTCTGTTCTGGCTTTGCTGCAGCGCCTCCTCCATTGTCTTCTGGTGCCCACGGGCAGAGCCTCCGCCCACACCGTGTGGCAGTGTCCCCCACGGACCAGACTGCAAACGTGGATCTCTACTGCATCCGCTGAGACCCAGGCACACTCCAGGGAGAAATCTGAGTCCCGAGACACACCGAGCTCCGTGCCTCAGACTCCCGCTCTCTGTGTGGCCTGGAGCCTTTCAGGGCAGTCTTGGGCCACACAGAAGCATCCCCCCAACATGGTGACAACACAGTAGCACCACAATCCGTGTTTTTATTTTCCTTTGATTCCCCACAGACAAGGATGCTCTAAAAGAAAAAGAACGTTTTCTTGAGGAAGACACCTTTCTAACAGATGCACACACCTGTGAATGCTTCACTCTGTCTTTCCTGAGACCCAGCAAGCTTTGAGGACCTTGAGGCTCCCAAAGGTCCATTGTGAGGGACATTCGCCAATTTCCCAGCCAGCTGTTCTACTGCAGAATTTTTGATGCACAATCTTTTGCACTAGGGTGTTATGAAGGATTTAGTAAGATTCTGATAAAAATAAACTACTCACACAGGGTTTATACACACTCCACGTTGTATATAAGCATCCTCCGTAGTGCCAGCTGCATCCCACCCTCGGTTCAGATGGAGTGTGAGGAGAGGAACCCCAGATACACACAGCACAGATGGCACCAGGAGCAGCAGTACTGAAGGAGCTTACTTCTTTATTGCTTCCCCTAGCTCGACGTATTCTTAAACTCATGGAGATGTCCAACAAGAAAAACAGAGGCCTTTTATTTTCCATGTGCTCTTCCTTGAGGACCATCGTGGCCCAGTTTTTGTCCCTTCATGCCAGGCAACGGTTTGTCACAATTTCCATTTGCCATGTACAGATGTGAACAGTAACTTATGTTAGGTAGCTCGTACGGTTGTGGGCTTCTGCTCACGGCCCCATCTTCCCTTCTGCATCGCCACTTCCTGTGTCTCTGTGATGCCCTCTCTGTGCTGTACTGAAAGGCAGCGAGCTGCAGCTCCACCTGGGTCTGAGGTGGTTGTTCAGGGTCCCTGTACCAAGTGCTCCTTCGGAGGTAGGGGAAGGTCGCGCACACTCCTCTTGTGATGATTGATCTGTCTTACATTTTGTCTCATACTTTACAATTCCAGACAGAGTGACCACTTACATGATTCTGTAAGCTTAAAGTTCATCGTAGGTAGAATTATAAAGTGTGGAATAAGTAAAATATGTCATGCTCCCCGAGTGGATAAAATTTTAAAACATGGAGAGATGTGACCATGAGAATGTTCTGTAACAAATTTAAAGTGAAGATCATGTTTATTTTTATTTATAATTGTTTTATAAAGGTATTTTTGAACAGATACGCTTATTTTATTATTTGATGCTGAGGTACATATTCCACACCACGCAGGTCCCCCGCACATTCCAGACTGCTTCCCCAGAATGCCAGGCACAACTGGCCTCGGTTTGCTGTGACAACATATGCACCCTCGCTTTACAATAGGAATGGGTATCTGTCCAGCACGCTTGTGAGTGACACGGGAAACCAGGAGCCCCAAGGAGACCGTCCCGACCCTCTGAGAGTCTCGTGCTCCTGTCTTGGGATCCCTCCTCGGAAGGGCACTAGCTGCCAGGACAGCTCCCTGCCCACTTCTAGGGATGCGTGTGCCTGAGTCCACACTGCTGGACTCCACACTGGTGTGCTGAGCTCGAGCACGCTGTCTTGGGTCCAGCCTACATGGGGACCCCCCCTCGCCTTTCTGGACCAATTCAGTGAGGTCCATGGGAGCCATGTTCCTGACACACATTTCAGCGACATGGACAGCAGAAAACAAAGTTTGAGGACCATTGTGTGCAAGGGAGAACAGGGTCACTATATATATTAGGTGTATATATATATATATATATACATATATCTATATATATTGTACATATCCAAGTTTGATCACTCAGAACAGGTGCAAACTGCTGATTCAAGAGTCTGATGAACTCCCTGTCCCCGAGTCCCCGGCTTGCTTGCTAGTCAGGGATGGAAAGAGTCCTGCAGTGCCAGGAGGGGTGCACACAGGAGCCCCCGTGTCGACGGGCACAGTCCCCGCTGGGCAAGGCCGGAGTGGTGCATACTGTCTCCACTCCCAGATGTACTGAGTCGTGGGAGGACTCCTGGCTTCCCCCAGGAGTGTGCGGTGTCTCACCCCGTCCCCTTCCCATCCCCAGGCGCTGAGGCCCAGCAAGGTGGCCAGAAGCGCATGTCCGGTGAGGCTGCAGCAGAGTGGGGTGTGGCCCTGCGGCCACAGGCTATGGGCTTCAAAGCTGCGTACACTGCTGCTTGTCCCCACATCTTGCCTTCCTTCAGGCTAGCTGCAATAATTTTTTTCTTCTGTAAAATATTTTGTAAACAACAACATAAAAAGCTACTATAGAAAGGGGAGAAAGAAAGCTGGCACCATGGTCAGGAAACCCATTGCCATCCCCACCCATCGCCCACACGCTGCTGTCACGAAGTAGGTGCAAAAGACCTTTTTGTACAGAGATATATTTTTTATGAAGAATTTGTAAAATTATTAAATATGCTGTAATTTTTTGATTAATGTAGGTAAATTGTTAAAAAAATAAATGTTTTTACAATACAAAACTGTAATTTTCCCAATAACGTAAAATGTACCATCTCTAGCTGATTCTCAGTTCCAAACCTATTACACGTGTATTAATATTAAAGTGGCCTGTTAAAATGAACAGTATCTTTTTTGTCAAAAAAATTATACAGAGAGTGTAACATAGCCTGTGCAATGCCACCTATCTTTAAAGCAAATCAGAGTTCTAATTAAATATTTAATTTTAGATTTCTACTTTTTTGTGTGGCTTTGTTTTAGCTTTAATGTGTGCACGTCAGCTGATTGCAAGGGCGGGAAGAAGCGAAGGTGTGTGATAAGCCTGTATCGTGTTGAGCATATTTAGGGTGAAGTTCCATGTCCTTGAGACATCCAGGTCCCTGTCTTCATTAACAATCAGCACACTTCCAAGGGCCCACAACACAGAGCCTCATGTTGAGGTTGGCAGATTTCTTGCTGGTTTGCATTAAAAACTAACATCAAACCTATGGTTTCGTGCTTCCTTTTTTGCTTGGGAAGTCCATTTCTAAACTGCTGCAACACTGAAAATGGGCATGTAAGGCAATCACAGACATATCTGCGGCACATGTCAACTACCACATGCAAGGAACTGCACAGAGGTGGGTCTTGCCCAGCACCCCTTGGGCAGCTGCCAGCTACCGTTCCTGGGCTGAAGGGACCAGCCTGGCCCAGAAATGGAACATCTTGCAGACAAACAGGATGAGCTATTAATTTCCCTGGTCAAGTTATTGCAGAACTGGGCTGGGGATATAGCTCAGCAGCACAAGTGCCTGCCTAGCAAGCACAAGGTCCTAAGTTCAATTCCCAGGACAAAAAAAAAAAAAAGAGAAGTTATTGCAGAATAAGAAAATGCAACACAGCCCCATGCTGCTTCAGAGTCCTGGAGCCTGGCATTCACCTTCTATCCTTGGTCTGTGTGGGCCTGGCCTGTGCTTAGCTGCCCATGACCAAGGCCTGGCTGACCACAGACATGGCCAGCTCAGGCTGCAGAGTGTTCACAGTGCTTCTAACCTGGTGGGACAGGCGTGGCCATTTTTATAGATTAGGTCTGGAAGCAGAAATTCAGATGAATTCATTATTCTACACAAAGAAGTGTAGGCTGGGCAGAAGTGCAGAATAGTAAGTGCAGGGTAAGTGAATGTCAGAGGTACTTCCTCTCATCACTATGACGTTCCTCTTTACACCAAGAATCACATTGGCCCCAAGGGGATTAACCCTCCTTGAACCTTTCTGTCACTCTCCCAGCTTTTCCCCTGCACTTGGTAAACCCTGCAATCCCTGAAAGTTGAGGATCCCAGGAGAAACAAATACAATTTTGCCTTTACACCCCTACACTTTTCATGCACCCACACTCTCTGGAATTAGGTGGCAGATGACAGTGAGCCCTAAACCTCTGCCATGACCCTGTGGGTCCTTGTCACATTGGAAACCACATGACATCGCCCTTCCGGTTAGTGTCCCACCCATCCTTCCAGAAAGTTGGCTGACAGTTGACACCTTCTTCCTCTGCCTGGAATGTTTGTTGAGAGCAGCATGAATTTTTATTGACTTTATTAAGCTTCAAAGAAAAGTTCTTGTCAGAGTTAAATAGGATTAAATAATACATATTCTTTCATTTGGGGAAATTTGGCATTCATTTAAGGAACATGCTTATGAGCCATCAGATTCTAACTTTTAAAATCAAAAAGAGCCCATGGTTCTGCCAGGGTCTTTGGTTCACATCTGGAAGATTACAGGCCAGGGCAGCCGGCTAAGAAGTCAGCATAGACCCATCTGCCTGTGTACACTGATTCTGGGGTGAAGCGTGGAGAATTCTTCTCCCTGATGCCTCCCTCTTGGAGACCCTCGTTGTTTGAAAACAATTTCATGCACAATGAAATAACTTACTCATCTTAAGTAAATAAAGCCCAGCAAGCAGCAGTTCTTCCTAGTGCGGTTGGGACCCAAAGTCACTTACAAATACCCTAGTGTCCTGTCTGCAGCGTGAGCCTCGGGCTGTGAGCTCTGCCGCAGCCGCTGCCTCTGGAGAAGAGGCGTAGAGTTTGGGTGGGTGCTGGCATTGCTAGAGCTGCTCTCCTGAGAAGTGGGGCAGTGACTGCGAGGGGCAGCTGGGGGCTGGGGCAGCCAGGTCCCCCCAGCTCAGGCCTTTGTCTTTGCATCTCTCCACCAGCGCTCCCTGGGGAAATGATGTGACATTTCTCTGTACCTTGGTCTGACCCAAATGATCCAGTTTAACGATAGGAGAGTGGCTCACCCAGAGAACTCCTAAGTGGATTGCTGGGCAGTTCTGAAGCAAGTCTCTCCACATATGTCTTCCTTCATGCCAGGAATGTGCAGGTCTTCTTGGAGAAATTCCAAACAAACAAAGCGGAAAACAACAGAAAAGTAGAATTAGCACCCAAAAACTAGTTTTTAACGTGAACCAAAGATTCTCCAGACCAGGAGTGTGGAAGTTTATAACAAACACTGCACTGCTTCTCCATCTAGTGCTCTGGACACTGAGGGGCTAATATCTTGCTCTTCCAATTCTCAGTTAGAAAGTCTGGTCAGTCCTGCTTCGACCAGTTGGTTTTGGAATAATAGCAACCATTTGCATACCAGCTACAAGTGAATTAACAGTATTGCAAAGTTACTAATGCAGCAAGAAGGGGTGAATTTCTCAGCAGCCAGAACAGCTGCCAAGCCCTTGCCAGTAATCATAGGATGTCACACTTGGGTCTGGGCCAATGAAAAATAACAGGAGGTAAGCACAGGAAATATGCACGGGTCCTCCCTGTGTGCCAGCAGTAAGGATGGAGGGCTGCATGCTGTGCTGACCTGTTTGATCTGGAGCCTGCCCAGTAGGATAGGATGAACCAAGAGTCCAGGGACCTCCCCACAGGACACATTCGGGGAGACCTGGATATTATGACAATTTGCAAACACAGCATTCAGAAACTTCAGGGCACTGTCAGTGCGAGATCTTGAGGGTTACTAATTCTAGGAACCTTGAACTGAGAAGAGGGCTTGTCACTAGTGCAGACCACATAGGAGTGAGCCTTGCACTTATCACGCTGCTGACCATTACAGGTCGGGCAGTAGGAAGGGGAAGAGTCCTGGGTGGTGTCATCACTGCACAGGTGTGCTGAACTTGCTCTGTCATGATCCTGGTGGGAGGAGCTGTATTTTAACCCCTGCTGCCCTGAGCCAATGACGTGGCCCTTCCCGCCTTCCAAGGGCTCCCATCAGTGAAAAATAGTCCTACCTGCCCAGGAGAGAGTTAATCAGTGATTGCTGCATGACAGAGTGGGAAGAAGCCATCTTTTGCATTTCTCCTTTAAAGCCTCAGTTTGACAGATTACAGCATCAGATGGCTTCTCAAGGCAGATTTGAGTTTCACAAAAGTAAAGGCCTCTTTTCCAGTCATGCATGGCTTGGGCCACACCACACGGGCCTCTCTAGGTCCAGTGGGCCTTCACCTGACTAATCTGCCCCTCTCCATGAACATGCAGTCACACACACTGCACAGGCAGGACCAACATCTGCATGTCTCGCTAAAGCCTGTGCCCCCTAGGTGGGGCTCTGGGGAGGTGACTGGATCATGGGTGCATGACACTCATAACTGGATCCATCCACTGGTGAATTTATAGCCAGATGTGATGCTAGGAATGAAGCTCAGTGGAGGATGTGGGCCACTGGATGGGATCTGGAAGGTCTATCTCTCCCGTCCGCCCTGGTTTCTCTTTGCTTCCCACTGCCATTCCACAAACAGCTCTCCTCTGTGATGCTTTTCTGCCATGCTGCCCCTGCCTTACTGCCAGTCCACTATGGACTGAAACTCCCTCCTTTAACTTGTGGGTGTGGGGTGCCGTGTCCCTGGGGTTAGAAGGTAACTGAGACACCCCACCCCGTTACTGACATAGTTCTCCAGAGAGTAGGAGGTTCCCATGAGAGTCGGGGTCCCAGGGCCTGGCTGTTCACCTCTCCTGGAAAGAGCCTCTCACCCTGGCACCCAGAGGCCACATGCAGTCCTCCCCTTCTCCCGGGGCCCAAGTGCTCAGGCTCTAATGCCAGCATCCTTTGCCGGCGAGAGGCCCAGCCTGGCCAGCATTGTTCTCGCAGGAAGCTGGGCAGCTCCTGACCTCAGGAAGGGCCCAGGGCGAGCTGCCTCCCTTTGGCACTAACCTGGGAAAGGTATTTGCCCATGCAGTGAGGCAGGAGGAGGAAGATAGAGACAGGAAGGTCCACAAAAGGTGAAATGAAGGACAGAGAAGTAATGAACATTCCCTGGACAGCTCACTTGAGAGGTCTGTACACCAGTGAGGGATGTAATAAATATGCAGAGAGTACAGGCTTCATCTGTAAAAATAATTTGAAATTAGGAGATATATTAGAATTTTTAGAAAACCCATTTACAGTATCAATAAAAACACAAATGTCTGTGAAAAACATCAACAAAACTGACCAAAGCTACATGGCCACATGAACCCTCTTTAGAGGTAGCAAAGCAGAAATGAACAGACAGGCAGCTGGAGTCTTGTTTGGGAAGCATCACTCTTAGAATATTTGAAAATTCTCTCTTTAAGGGGGTACAGCTCAGTGCAGGAGCATTTGACTGAAAAACTCCCCCTTTGTAAGTTCATTATGAGCCAAATAAATACATAAAACTATTTTGTGTGAAGCTAGAAACCTGGGGAAAATAAGGCAAAACCTTTTGAAGAAGACCTTAAGAAAAACATTACAATGACAAACCATGGGGAGGACTTGGTACACTTGCAAGCAGACAGGGACCCTGGACAGCGACAGTGCAGGGCATGGACTGGGAGCACACCAGACGTGAGCAAGAACGGAAGACAAGGAATGCAAGAGGAATCACTGCAGGAGGAAGACAGACCCACTGTGTGGAAGCAAGATGAGTATTTCGTTGAATTACATGGGATCAAATAGAAACCTGGAAAAACAGAAGTTTGATTCTTCCTCATGCAACTGAACTCTACATGCATTAAATATTTTCATCTAAAAACAAAATCCTGGTGTTGCTATAAGAAAACAGGAGTAAAAAAATGTACCTGATGTGATGCAAAGCACATTTCTGACAGTAGTTTAATAACCAGGCTCTACAGAAACTGGAAAATTGGATTACACAGAAATTTAAAATTTTACATGTCAAAACACTTGTTAAACAAAGCAAAAATGTAAATTACAAACTTGGAAAACTAGCTGCAATTCCTATCAAAGAGCTAGGTCTAATATGAAGTTGCTAAAGTCTAAAAGAACACAAGTAGTCACACCTATTCCACACATACATACACGCACTCATACCTGCACACACATGCTTACGTATTCAGAGGATTTCCCTCATGTCATGGCTTGTCTGGGTGTCTCCTCCAAGGCCTTATGCTGTCATAGGGGACAGGCTTTCAGAGGCAGCTAAATCCAGACCATGTGGTTGGTTTGTTGTCTAGTGCTGGGTGGGGCTGGGGGTGTGAGTGCTACACCCGACCTAGGGCAGGTAGCCTGCATACACTATGAGGGAGGAAAGGGGACTGGCTCCTCCTTCCTGCTCTTTTTGCTTTTGGTGTCTTCTTCGATCATGAACTGTTGCCCTCTGCCATGCCACCCCGCCTTGGAGCCAGCCGACTATGGACTGAAACCTCTGCAAACTGGGTGCTAATTAAACATTTCCCCCTTTAACTTTGGGTGTTGGGGGATATTTTGTCTCAGCAATGAGAAAAAATAACTAAGACAATGCACAAAGTCATGCACACACACTTGCATACACTCGCACTCTCAATCACAACAGACCTGACCAGAGTGGGAAGGTAGTGTTGGGTGGGGAAAATGTGATTACACTGTGCAAGGAAAAAGAACGTTGGGGAACAACAGGAAAATTGGAATCAAAAATACTTGGTTGTATTTGTACTTAAAGACATTTAAAGACGCTCATTTTAAAAGGTGGTCAACTCAGGATTATGTGAATCCCGGAAGCTCTTCTCATCCATCAGAGAGGGTACAGAGGGCTTCTCCTGTGTCTCTGCCCTTTGCTTGACATCAAACAAGTCCTTTCCTAGGCAGAACCAGAAGTAAATATTAAGAGATTTTCTTAAAGAACACCACAAAGTACTTTAGAAAACAGTAAAAGTGTGGTAGATTCAGATAGAAAAATTTTAGACAGATGGAGAATTAATAGGAAGGAAACTGGAATAAGATGCTCAAGGAAACTGTAAAGCAATTTTCAAAATAACAGTGGTGAAGGAAAGGCTTCTCAAATAAGATGAAAACCCCAGGAGACTTAAATACACTGTGTAACATACTGAAGTGAAATCTGGAAAACAGAACACTCAAAACCGAAATAGTAACAAAACTATGAATAAAGATTTGCTGTATGTACCATTTTAAATATGTAAATATCTATGTAAAAGTACAGATAACAAGGAAAGTAAAATTTTACACAGGCAAGTGAAGAACTAATTAATTGTACACATGCCTGCTTCTTCAACTGCACTACCAATGTCTTAAGTGTGAATTAAAAGCATTAGAGTAACTTGTTGCTTATCACATGGCAGAGCTTAGGGATGACAATGCCAAAAGCAGAAGTGGGGGGATGGGGATATAGCTCAGTGGAATAAGCACTTGCCTAGCAAGCGCAGGGTCCTGAGTTCGATCCCCAGTACCACAAAAAAAAAAAAAAAAAGCAGAGGTGGTTCTACATGAATGACATCCTGTTACCTCAGAAGGACAATGCTCTTTAAAATTGACACTGTTATCAAGATCCCCAGAAAGCACACCAGCAAAAGTGAGCCCATGTAATTGTGGCCCCAGCGGAAAGGGTGCATCAACGTGGGTGTATCTGCAGTGCTGTGCACCCTTCTGAGACGGGGCTGAGGGGACCATGCGTTCCGGGACTGTGGGGAACTCTATACCTTTCCCTCCGTTCCACTATATACCTAAAACTTCATGCAAGGTAAATTGTGCTTTAAAATATGTAATGCATATTTACATATTTACCTAATAAACTCCTACAACTCAAAAACAACAACAAAAATAGGCAAAAGACTTCAGTAGACATTTCTCTGAAGAAAATACACAAGTAGAAACAAAGCATCATTAATTATCAGGGAAATTCAAATCAGAAGCACAGCAAGACACCATCTCAAAACCCTTAGGATGCTACCAATTAAAAAACCAGAAAATATCAAGAGTCAGTGAGGATGTGGGAAATCTAGAATTCTGGGTAAGAACGTGAAATGGTGTCACTGCTACAGAAAAAATACAGTACTTCCTCAAAAAAATTAAAAGCAGAATTAGATGTTTTCCAGTAATTACATTTCTGTGCACATATCCAAAAGAAGGGAAAACATGATCTTGAGGGGATTTCTGTACATCCATGTTTGTGGCAGTACCACCCACAATCACTGACAAACAGTGCCAGAAACCGGGTGTCCACAAAGAAAGAAATTTGCATGCATGTACATGCAGTGGAAATCAGTCAGGCTGGAAAAGAAAACTGTGTGGACTCATGACACAGTGCATGAGCCTTGAGAATATTGTGTTAAGCAAAGTATGTAGCCTTGGAAAGCAAAGACTGCATGAGTTCACTGTTTTGAGAGTGTGATTGTCAGTTTCATCTGTGTCTGTGAAAAATACCGAAAACTACCTCAGAAAATCAACTGCAAGAAGCAACAGTTTATCTGGCTCATGATTTCAGAGGGTTCAGTCCTTGGTTAGCCAGCACCATTGCTCCGAGGACTGTCAAGGCAGAGACATCATAGTGGCAGAGGACAGGAGAAAGCTGATCTCAAGGCAGCTGGGAAGCAGAGAGAACGGAGAGCCTGAGGAGGGAGCTGAGGAGTGGGTCCTGCTTCTGAAGCCACATGCCACAGAGCACTCCCTTCAGGAAGCCTCGCCTGCTGCTTCCATGCCCATGAGTTACAATCCCTTTGATGGCTTAATCCACTAAGGAACTTGGAGCCCTCAAGTCCTAGCTGTCTGTGAAAATACAGACAAACCGGCAGTGTGCTTCACTCATTTCCTACACAGTTCTCAGTCCAGTCAAGCTGAGAGTCAAGGTCACCATCACATAGCATGGTCAGATTCCTAAGTTCCCAGTGAATGGCAGGAGTTTCAGAGGGAGCAGAGTGAAGATCTGCTGCTTAATGGCAGAGCTCCTGTCTTACATAATGAAAAATGTCCTGGGGAAGAGTGCTGGTGCTGTCTGCATGGCCACATGAATATTCTGACCAGGACTGAAGTGCACATCTAAACACGGCTAAGCTAGCTGGGCATGTTGGCACGTGCTTGCACACTCCTCATGCGGAGAGGCTGAGGCCTGAAGATCACAACTGTGTGCCCAGCCTGGGTGATTCAGCAAGACCCTACCTGAACATAAACAATTAAAAGTGTGGGGGTGTCACTCAGTGTGCATGAGGACACTGGGCTCAATCCCAATACCACACAAAAGTGAAGATGACGAATTTTATATTATGTGTATTTTAACCAAACAGAAAAGGGAAACTCAAATAATTCAAACTTAAAAATTCAATTGCACGTGTTTTTGACACAACAGCTACAGTGTGGAAGAAGCATGCAGTGTAAGAGTGCACGGGTGTTCAGGAGCAGACAGCTAGGGAGTGAGCCCAACTCAGGAAGTGGCCATGAGGGGCAGGGTGCACACTGGGCCGGTCCAGGTGAGCACTTCACCCAGAGCAGAGCAACTGCAACCAGGACCGGGGCTGAGGGGGAAGGAGCCGCCAGCCCAGCCAAGGGATGTTGGGGACACAGGCAAAGTTCTGGAGGACAGGGCAGCTGAGCAGGCGGCAGGAGGCCTAGAAACTGTGGTGAGGCTGAGGCCCACCTGGAGGGTGAGGGCTGCCCTGGGCCCCACAAACACCGAGTGCATCCAGAATCCACAAGGGACCTTCAGCACAGGCGTGCAGCCCGGTTATGGGTACCATGCATGGGGTGAGCAGGCAGTAGGCTGAGGCTTGGGCTCTCCCCAAGTCTCACTGCTGACCCCAGGGCTTAGGTGCCATTCACAGACCACCGCAGGAGGCAAAGAGCCCCTGAGCCATCCTTAGGCCTGCTGTTCTGACCCCAACAGGTTCTGTAGGAGCCTTGGAAGGTTTCCGTTCTTAGTCAGGTCCTTGGGGAATAAGGAAACCTGACAGTGAGGTTTCCAGCTCCCAGGAATCCGTCCCTTCCACGTGGGCCCATGGGACACCACCCCGCCTCTGGCAGGTTGCCAGTTCCACTGTCTGTCCACATCATCACAGTGCCCCAGAGGCAGGAGCCAAGTCCCGGAAGAGAAGTGCTCATACAGGGCACTGCAGCCTACTGCACAAAAGTGAGGGCTTGGTTCAGAACTACCACAGAGGGGAACACCCTGGGCCTGGCACCTGCAGAAGGCTTGAGGCTGGCCTGGAAAGCTGCATCCTGGGTCCCCTGGAAACCAGAAATGTATCTTCTTCACTACCATAAGGGTGCTGGGTGCAGCCAGATTTCCCAGGCTGTGAGCTTCCAAAGCTCAGGAACAAGTGCAGCTCCTGCATGATGGCTACTGGCTTCTTTGAAGGGATTTCTGCGGAGACCACCAACATTCCAACGTTGATTCTCAATGGAGTCCTGCTCCCATAAAGCAACCACATTACTTATTAGCACTATTTCTCCACACTGGAGAGACTGCCTTGCTGCCTCTAATGCTAACTCTTAGAGTGGAAACCCAGAGCCTCCAACCTGGTCCTCCTGGGGGACCCCAGACCTCCAGCGCAGAACTTCTCTGTGGTGCGACCCTCACCATCATCACTGACCGTGTTGGTGAAAGTTTAATTAGTGGGGGGCAGGGTAGGGAGCGTGGGGTCCTTACAGATACCAGCTCTAGGAAGGGCTGCGATTTGTGAGAAAGGAAGAATTGTGTGATGCAAAGACACAAGCAAAATAGAATTCCACAATAAAAAGCAAAAATCTACCTCCAGCCTTGGAGGAGGAATAAAATATTGACCATTTCCAAACTTTTAATGCTTTCCTTGGCTCAGGTTCTAATTCAGACTTGGTTCACAAGTGCAAGTCAGTTGTGTCTCAGGGCAAATCTGGAATACGACTTAGAACACTAAGCCCTCCTCTGTCTGAGTGAGGTCCGTAGCCTTTCTCTGGTACTCCACTGCATGATAAGATAGTTCTGTGTGGACTAAAGTTCCTATGATAATTAAAGTTTGAAGAATCTACATTTCTTAATGTCAGTTACCTGTGGAAATAAATCAACAGATGATCTTTGAATATAAAGATCATTCAGAGCATGAATGATAATGGAAAAGCATGAGCAGATTATTATTGAAAAATATTACGAACTTTGAGGAAACCAAGTAGGAAAGGATGAAGTCCATGTATGCGCTGTGAAAGCTCTCCTGTCTCAGCACCTTCATGCCAGGACTCAGCTCTGACGCTGAGGACAAGCGGGTGGGGACTGCTCAGGGCTGTTTGCAGCCTCTGCAGGGCTGGACACCTGATTTAGAGTCCAGTGGCGTCAGCCAAGCCAGAGCTTTTACCTTAGACTTCAGCTCCAGAAATGTGGGAAAGAAATGCATGTTGAAAAACCCTGTTCTGTGGTCTCTATGGTGGCCAGAGCTGGTTGGCAGCACGTTCCCTCTGTAACCTGAGTCCTCTGTCCCAACTCTGCCCCTACCCTGGGAGAAAAGTGCAAAGATGAAGTTTTCACCATCTCAAGACTTGACAGCAGGCATAAAGTAAGCAGAAAGTGTGCTAGGGGTGGAGACCACGTGACAGGGAGGGACCAGGCTTCCTGCTGTGCTGGGAAGCTTGGTCTGCCACCCTCAGGAATCTGCAGGAGGAAGGAATCGCTTTGCTCTCCTTTGCACTGAAGTGAATGCGATCCAGCCTGCCTGGTGGGGTCCCGTATCAGCCTGACACTGGGGTGCTGTGTTGGAGAAACAGATGACCTGGGGGAAGCAGAGGCCCACACGGGCCAGGGACGACATGGGGGTCCCGGGTCAGGCCACCCATGAATGAGGAAGGTATCCTCATATCCTGTCTACCTTAAGGGTGCTGTCCAGGAGGCAGTCCCTGCTTGGCCCCATCCCTTCCCCTCCTTCCTGCAGCATGCAGGCTTCTGCCTGGACATTTCTCAGAGACATGCTGAGGGTTGCTGAGAGCCATGGGGAGAGCTTCTCTGGCTTGTAAGCCTTGTGCACGCTTTGGCAAGCTGACAAAGGGAGACGTCCCCCCAGTTTAAGTCATCCGAAGTAAGTGCCTACAAACATATCCTCTAACTCGCTTATACGACTAAACTTAAGAAACACTGATCTTAGTAAATTCCAAACTATCTCCACAAAAAGACTGTTAATAACAAATGATTAAAACCCATACCATGTATAAAAGAAGTAAAAAGCTATTAAAATCCCCCAAATTCATGTTTGAATTGGGTCCCCCGCTCCAGCCAGGAGGAGAGGAAGTCAAATCCTGTGGTGACACCTCTTTCTCAAAGGGCAGAACTGTGAGTGCCTCGAGCTCACAGTGTCAGTCTCTATGGACTCAGTGCTGCCAGCGCATTGTCACAGCAGCCAGGATGAATTGCCAACCAACAGGAGGACCAAACACCCACAAAATTTCACGTGCAGAACAGACAGTTCTCAGGGTGTAGCCCCCGGGGACAACTGCCCCGAAGCCAATCATCCCAGCGGTTCTTTTCTGCAGAGGACTCACCCTTGGTCACTGGCCTGTGCTCCCATGACACCCACCGTCACTCTCCTGAGCGACTGAGGCGCTCATGCTCAGTCTCACACCAGGCAGAGGAGCATGGCACGCACTCTCTAGCCTCGTGTGCTTCCCAGGAGCCCCTCAGCCTCCTGGCCCCTTCTCCTGGCCTCCAGGGCTGGTTAAGGATCCCTACTTCTATCGCAGCCCTGGACAGACAGCTCCCCGCAGAAGGAGCCAGCATTCAAGCCAGGAAAGAAAGAGTCAGCGGTTGGTGTCCCCTGGTGATGAATAGTCCTGGGAACCAGAGCGAACAAAGGGAGGCAAAGTTGGGGGAGGTGGTGGCCAGGCAGCGTAAGGACAGAGGCCGAGGGGAGGCAAGGGTGACCCACGAGTGCTGCTTGGGCAGCACAGGTGGGTGTCGGGGCAGGAAGAGCAGCCCAGGGAGCTGGATTGGGGGACAGAGGGAGACCCCCGCAGGCAGGGAAACTAGCTCTGAGGAGGGAGGGGACAGAGGGGACAAGAGATGGCTCTCAGTGTAAGGACTGACTTGGTGGAGCATATAAATCCTGGAGAGTAGCGGCCTAGTTGGTGTCCACAGAGAATAATAGTGTGCTGTGTGTCTGGAATTTGCCAAGAGAGTGGACCTTAGTTAATCTCACCCTCCCCCCAGGCAAAGAGAGATAAGCAATGGCCATATACAAGGCTGGTGACATTACAAAAATAAAAACCAAATATTATAGCAAAACCTTGTATATGAAACATTACCAGGCTGATGGGAATGCAGGAAAGAGAATTAAAATGAGCCACCCAAAGAACACACACTGGCAGAAAGTTGTCACTGGCACTTACCAAGTTCGGGCAATTATTTCACCGAAATGATTATATATATATAATCCCCAGAGGGATTATATCCATGGCACCATGCCTGGCTCACACTTATCTTTCGAAAGGGAAGAGGTCTATTTTATAAACTCATTGGCTCACAAACATTTAATCAGCTTGCAGAAATTTGACAAACCAGCTACTCTACTAGCAAAAATTAGCAGAAAATGATCCAACATGCTACATAGTATGACCAGAAATGCTGTAAATGTTTAATTTAAAAGCATATTACAGGTTTTTCTGTCATTTCAGATCATCTCTGTGGATATCAGTCACCATTCAGTAGAGATGTGGAAATACTGAGGCCAGCTGAACAGAATTCTGAAAGGCGGAATTTACTATTAGCCTGGGTAGGCTTGACTTCCTTCAAAAGCAAAAAAACAAAATAACATTTGAAGTTAGAGTAAGAAACAATCCATTCAACTTAAGTTTCTTTTTGGTAGAACATTTGTTTTGACAGAAGTTTAGTCTAGACACATGATAGCAAATTTCTTTTCTATACTACCCATAAGTGACAGGAAATCTGCCCATAAACAATAATGTTCACCAAAAATGTTATTCCTGCTATGATTCTGGAATTAAACAGAAAAATTATATGAATGTCTATCTCTTGTAGTAGCCTCTGAGGTCTTAATATTTTGCTTTCCTGAAGTGCATTCTCCTTCCCACTCTCCTTGAACACATTATCAGTAACTGTATGGAAAAATGTGGCCAGGATGAATTTAACAGAAAAGAACCAATCTGGCCATGTATAGCGATAGGATATGCTCATTTTGGAAAATTAGTAACCAATTATAATTTCCTTATTAAGGGTGATAGCATCAAATATCAAGAAAACCATTTGGATAATTTGTTCAGGTTTTGTGGGGTTTTTTACAAATATTTGAGAAAAATAAAGCGGACTATATAATCTTGAAAAAAAAGGTAGCAGTTATTTTACAAAAGTATTTGTCAACAAAAAAAATAACCTACGGGATAGTAAAAGAATGAGACAAAGGAATGTAAAAACTTTAAAGCTGAATTCACCATGCTGTTACAGTGTTCAGCACAGTTCAGTGTTGAGCACAATTCAAAGAATTCTAAGTTTTTGAAAATTGGTTATCCATGGAAAATCCATGATTTGATATCACAGGTTAAATACATGTGTACTCTGTTGACTGGTGATTCCTTTCACTGGTGTATTAGATATAAGCTATGAACACAAATTTGTAGCAGCATTTTCTGAAAGTAGTAGTACTTGGAAACTCTAGAACTGTTTAAATGTTCTTTTGAGTATGAAGAACTCTATTGGCTTCCCCAGGACACCTTCTCAGTGAGGAAATTCATGGCATTTCTGACATGTAACCCAAGAGTGTGGTGCTGGTGCTCTGTGGAACTCAGCTCTCACACAGTTACTCAGTATCCCCTGGCCCTGGATACCTTCAACATCAAGGTTTGCCCTTGGCACATTGTGCTCAGGCCAAAGTTTCTAGGAACACAAAGATAAGTGTTTGTATTAGGTTAGGAAATGAACTGGTGCTGACGTGTGCCCAGGAGAAAGACTGAAAAGATTTGCATTGTAGTATATGGGAAGGCAATGGAATATTTGAAAAACTATATAAAAATTAGAACATATGCATTAAAAACCTTAAAATGTTTTCAAATCTAACATTAAGTTTCTCAAATAGGAACATGCTGCTGAAGGGAGAATAAAATGCTGGATCCCGTATTGACACCAATGTGTGAGGCTTAACTAGTTACTGTGTGTGTGTGTGTGTGTGTGTGTGTGTGTGTGTGTGTACTGTAATGTACATGCACGTATTTACCATCACAAAATCTATTTGTAAGATTTATGTGAATATCAGTACACATGTAATTAAGGACTATACAATTGTGTCAGCATAGAAAAAAATGAAAACTTTTCTTAAAGCTGTAAAAATAATTACTTCATTTTATTTTTTGTCTTATAATGTTACTCTTTAGTCAGTAGTTAATGATTTTTAGTTTAGATGACAGAAATTCCTAAAACGCTGTAGATTTAGCAACGTGAAATTAGATTAACATCTATTTTTCAAAACTATTACATGGAAAACACCCAATATTTTATGGACAATTGATAAGTTTAGTTCTCCTTAAGTCAACATGTTAGTTTTTACAATCTTGTTACTAGAAATGTAAGGACTGCTGAGTGCCAGGTCTTGTAAACCCCTGATCTTTTCACAGTTTGTTACATCATCCAAGTGAAAGTGAATTCCATCCCGGTACTATCAGTACTGATATAATAGTGCAAGAAAAATAGTTTTTCTTAAAACCAGTAAAACTGAGCTATGTGCTAATTTTACTTTTCAACAAAGCGATGTTAAAAAGTCATTTATATTAATATATATGAAACATTCTCAAATATCTTAAATTATGCTCAGGAAACTGTATGTGTTTCAAATGTTTATAAATATTGTTCATTTTAGAGTACAGATTTTAAATGTTTTTGTGTATTTTACATTTGCAATAAAATACTGTGGTTTTAAAAAACGTATTAACGTAAAATATATTGCCATAAATCCGCCTCAAAATACCCACTCTGGCTTTTAATACACTTACATCATCATCCTTGCCACTTTCTGAAGCAGTTCTATAGAACGCTCTCCTGAGTGTCTTTCATCCCCTGTCCCAGCTGCCTTGATGTCCTGAACTGACTCAAAAACATTTATGGTTAAGGGTTTTGACTCTGAGGAGGAACCAGAAATCCCATGGTGCCAGATCCAGGGAACAAGGCAGGTGAGGAACAGAGTCATGTTTTGAGAACCGTTATTCTATTGGATGGCCTTGAGGCTGCCTCCTGAAGACACTGGTGACCAGCCAAAGACCATCTCTGGCAGCGTGTGTGGTCAGTGAGTTTTATAAGCGAAGTACAATTCACCAGAAAGACAAAAGAGCTGTGGGCCTCCGTGGGCCTGACACAGGAGACACAGTCAGATGCGGGAGGAAGGGGCACGACACACGCAGAAACCCTGGGGAAGAGTCTACCATGTCATGCTCCAGGACAGCACTCAGGCAGCCAGAGGATTTAAAGAGCCCGATTAATGCGTGTAAAATGGCTGTCACCGTAACTCTGAGTCCCGCACAGAAGACTGGTGCTGGCTGGGGAACGCCTGGAGCCCTGCACCCCCCGCCCCTGGCTGCAGCCCCCTATGTGCCCGTCATTCTCTCCTGGGTAGACAGTGCTACTCAACAGAAATGCACACAGAACCCTTTTAACCGAAGGACCACTTTCAGTACCTCTCAGTGAATGCTTCAAAGACATGCCTAGGATGTCACTGGATTTGCTGCCTACTGTCGTTTGAAAACGTAGAGGTACTATGAGAAAAAATCCAAGGCCAAAGAAACATTCATGTTCCATCTCATGTTACAATAGGTATCATCCATTATTGCTAAGACAGCAGGTTTTAGATGTCTCTATGGGTAACTAGAGATGATAAACATGGCCCCTTGCTTGGCTATAGTGACCATGTCACTGTGTACTAAGGTGTGGGGTGTTCGTGCAGTAGATACCGTAAACACGCGGTATGTTTTCTGTAAAGCCCACACCCTCTTTGATCATCGGGAGGAATTAACTCTGTGTGCTCCCTAGTGGTGTCAGGATGTAAGTTACATAAAGCAGAGTGTGTGCCCCAGTTACGTGTTACCCTGGACATTTGCCATCCAGCTTGCCAGCTGGCCCTTCTCTCTCCTTTAGGACGGCACTTTGCCATCTTATGGGCACCTCCTGTGCCTGCTGGGGGTCACAGACTCCATGCCCAGGCTGACACTAGCGTGGCACTCAAGCCTGAAGCATCACTAGCTTCCTCCCACTCATTCTTCAGACGGAAGCTGACAAAAGAAATTAAAACTGAGTTAAATCCCAACTTTTTCTTTACAGTTGGATGGAAAATGCTCTTCCCTTCCTCTTTTCTGTTCTTCTCTCCCCTCCTCCCCTCTTTCCTCCTCCAGACCCTGAAAGTCTGGCTTTTCTGCAGCCCAGTGAGGTCAATAACTCGAGAGACAGTGATAGGGGAAAGGCTTTATTGGCAACAGGTCGGCAAACTGCAGATAGGGTCTGCTACCTTGAGAAGGCTGTCTTCTCGGGCAGCAGACAGGGGGCTCATTTGTAGAAGGGCCAGGGAGCAGGCATCGTTTCAGTGTTGCACAGATTCTGCAGGTCTGCTACTCTTATCTGAGGGTCACAGATGTTGTAGGTTCTGTGGCTCCAAAGATAAGCTACTGAGTAGAAAGTTCAGTGTTTTCCTGAAGCAGCCAATCTTGTAGTTTGCAATATAGAATGGGAGGAATGAGAAAGGCATCTTTCACTGGAGACCAATTTTAATCCATGGGGCGGGCTCAGAGCCACCACAGCACAGCTAGAGGGAAGTGAAGAACATCCGCGTGCATAACCTCCAAAACCTGTGATCTTGAAAGTCAGCTAAATGAGAGTGAAGCTGGGTGCTTACCCAGGGTTCCCTCAGTCACACATCCTCTGTCCTCTGGGGCTCTCCAGAAGTCACCTCTGGGGAACTGACAACTGCCTGGCCACCCACTTCTTCCAAAAGAGGAAGACAGGGAGCTGCCAGCTGAAGGCCTGGGCAGGACATCCACAGAGGACTGGTTTCTCCCAAACACAAGGAAATACACATGGGAGGTGACTTTAGAGGGTGTTTACCTCACTTGAAGTAGAAATGTCCTTAATTCATAATGCAGCAAATAATTTGAAATAATGTTGCTATCTTCCTGAATTATAGAGATATGTCATACAATTTTTAATCATTTTTAAGTGATTTCATTATCTGGCTGCTTAGCAAGTAGCTGGTATCCAGTGGTACAAAAAGACTCTTGCTAGAGAAAGGGTGCTTGTTGGAGCGGGGCAGATAAAACAGTAATGTACCTTACAGATGTTCCTTCTTCAACTACGTTGCTGAAATGACAAATACACATAAGCAAAGTACTAATATGCAACTAAGACTGCTTTACTCTTGAACTTGTGCAGTAGGAGTCCCCACTTGCCTTAGCACTCTGGGGCTGCTGTGACAGATGCTGCAGACAGAGCAGTCATGAGCAGCAAACTTCTGGTCCTCACGATTCTGGAGAGCAGGAAGTCCAAGGCCAAGGTTTCCCGACAGCTGAACTTGGCTGTATGCTCCACAGTGATGCCAGTGGAGTGTGCTGTGGCCTCACAGGGCACAGACCTGGAGCTGGTAGGGGCATTCAGCAGCCTTTGGTAAGGATGCTGCTCCCCTGTACAGTGGGATCTGTTGCACTGGAAGCTACCCATGTAGTAAGGATGTGCATGTTTTTGCCAAAAACCCTTAAAGTCACTGAGGAGTTCTTCCATCTTAATTACATCCGATCTGGCTTGCAGTGCAGGCACAGTAGACTTTATTTGAAAGTTATCTCAGGGACCTCTGGTTCTAGCATGAGACACTGGACATTAAATTTAGCCTCTCATAAAACTGTGGGCGAAAAAGCACTCAGCCATTACAAGCATCAGACGCCGGTAGGTGTAGGGGGTAATTCTGCAAAGAAGCCCCACTCCAGGAATCCTCAGTTAAGACTTATCTCTCACAACTTGGTTGCATTTTAAAAGCAATGATCATTATGTTTAATAAGTTAAAAGCATGTCAGGAGCTCTAGCATGGGAAAGGCCACGTAGACATAGTAGGACCGAATCTCAGAATAACAAATGTGAGGAAAGAAAATTGAAGCCAGCAATGCTGACGCTGCAAGCAGGCACAGGACGTGGTCCTCACTACTGCAATTCAGAGAGCTGTCCCTGACCGTCAGAAAAGGAAAACAGGAAGGCATCCTCCATGCAAACAGACATTGTGCTGCTTCATTTCACAGAATTCAGTTATCCTAAAAATGTTTCAGTAAATATGTAGAACATTTAGTAAACATTCTTTAGTAAAGAACAGCAGTATTCCTTTCGTCAGAGTGAAATGTGTGTCGATGAAGGAAAGAAACGCCACTGCGTTGTGCGACTGGACAGAACACGCCGTTTATTCGCGTGAGCCTTCTGCAGAATATGGAGTGCCATGTCCTCAGGTTTTGAGTATTGCTGACAGTCGCTATTTGCGGGTCATGTGTGATCTGCCGTGTACTGTTTAATCTTCTTCCATGAATTAGCTGATGACCGCACGCTTCCATCTGTAAACAAAGCGTCTTTCTGTTCACTTTTTCTGGCAAAACTACAATAGGATTAGCTAATTATAAATAAATGAAGAAATCCAGCCCTGAAATGGAAATCTGACTCTGAATTCTAGAGGAGTGCCTTACATGACATTGTACAGAAGTCATTTACCTTCATACAGCTATTTTTCTATCCATGTGGAAAATGCCATCATCTCTCAGTTGATCTTTTTATTTCACTGTGCTTTGATTAGCTGTGCAGTTTAATTATACATAAAACCATAACTGATGCCATTCAAGGTATCCAAAGAACTCTATCATTCAGCAGAAACAAATTGTAATTATTATGTGATTTTGTTATATTTTATACCAGAGAAGTCTATCTCGTACATTGTATAGATTTCACTCCTCAAAATCGGATCTCAGAATGGACCAATGAACTATAGACTGACTCAGGCCTGTGCTTACCATTAAATGTAATTAATTTTTAATTAAACATAGATTTCCTCTGTGCAACCTGCCTTTGAGAACCTCTGTCCTCACGCGTGCTGATTACACTCTAAGAAACACACACATTTTGGTGGCCTTTGCCTTGTTTCTTGTATCAGTCCCCGCAGCTTGCTGTCACACTCATGTGGAAGTAAACTGGAGTTTCAGTAAATTCGTTAATTCCTTAGAGCCATCTCGATGTGGTCCTAGCCCTTCCCTCACTACTTGACTTTAAATCTGACTTTTATTTTATTTAGTGGAGTTATGTTCGCTCATCGCTGAAAGGGCCGGGGCTTCCCGCCCAGGGTCACGACCCCTGAGCTCCCTGCCCCTGGCTGGCACACCCAATCATTTCAGCCTTGTATCTTTTCTATTTAGCTCCCCTGTAGTACATACTGCTCTCCAGTCAGCACTAACTAATTTGTATTTTGTGCCCGCACTGAGCGGATTTCAGCTGTGGAGATTCCAGTCCACCAGGCTCGCTCCTCCCCTGCGGGCACCCATCTCTGCTCTCTTCCTTCCATCCTTCACTTTGCTCACAACAGTGCTGACTCCGCCTTTCTGTGGCGCAGCAGATGCAGCAGGGCTGTGAGGCCCACACTTCCTCGGCTGACTGCTTTCCGGGTCCTGAACTGTCCTGCGCATGGGCAGGGGCCTGTTCTCTCCTGTCCCTGCTTCCCCCCTAGCTCCTGCTCCTGTCCTTTGAAGGATCAGTTCTTCCCTGGAAAGTGCATCTGCTTCAGCTGGGCTTTTTTGGGGCTTCTGTCTCTCTTGCTCCCTGTAGGCAGACTCCACACCACTCTGAGGGCCACTTCTGGTTCCCCTTGCCTGAATGCCCTCCTCCCTGCGCACACCACCTACCTCTCTGGAGGAGTCATCGCTCTCAGTGGTGCACACTTCCAGCAGCATCGGAGTGTGAGCTATCAGAGTCATGTTTCTGAGACTGCGATGTTCAGAGTGGATGTTAATGTCTCAACGGCACCAGTAGCTGGAGTTGTGATAAATTCAACTTAAAAAACAGGGTTCTTTAGGTACCAGAGGAGCCCTTCCACCCTTTTCTGGCTCTCTGCAAAGCCGGGAATCCAGTGCCATCTTAAAAGTCGACTGTCAAGGCTTCCCTCTCCCCACAAGGCCAGAAATCACTTTGTTGTGTCTCCAGAGTCTCCTGAGAGCAGGCCTGGGAGTGTGCTTCCTCTTACACTGTCCTGGGCATTTGGTGGGCCCTGTAGAACAGGAATACTTCCACTTCTGGTGAAGTTCTGCCTTGAATTCTTCAGATATTAGAACTTGGACTGGTCTGGATTATATATTTTTTCACCCTTTCCATTTCTCTGTCGCTTTGTGCTACTTTTTGGTAGAATTAACTTTACCTTCAAAACCTTTGAATTTTTACTTTGCCTAACTGTTTCTCCTGGCTTCCGTGCATGTGTGTGTGTGTGTGTGTGTGTGTGTGTGTGTGTGTATACATGAGTGTCATCCTACTCTCTCATGGGGCACTCACTCTTTGACCTCTCTAGAGATACTGACATGTTTGTCTGTCTTGTTTTCTGTGTTCATTTTTCTGCAGTCTCTGTCTCTTCAAGTTCATTGCTTTCCTGTCCATTAGCCTCTGAGATCATATTCCAGCTTTCCCAGGTTGTCCCTGAATATGATTTTCTGCTTGTATTTTCTGATTGTATCCTCTGATTCTTTGCTTGTGTTCTACAATACAGTGTCACAACTCTGTGTTTTTTCGTATGAAAATTCATAGAACGAAGAGGCAATGCTTGGGAAATGTCCCAAAATTCCCTCATTGGACAGTTTTCAAAAATATAATATTTTATCTATCCAAACCCCTGTTAACATTTGACTTGCTTCAGTTTTTGAATTGTATAAATAATCCTTCAGTAGTTCCTTGTTTTCGTCTTCTGTGACTATGGTTGCAAACTGAGGGGTATATGCCTAATGCCAACCCTAGGAAAGCAATTGCTGGTCATGTAGTACACCAGTACTTAAACTCTGAGACACTGAGCCCCCTCCTGCTCCAGGGCTATACCATTTTACTTCCCCCAGCTATGTGTGCCTGGGCTTTGCAGCTTCCCACACCTTTGTGGCAATGAGTTCTGTCTCTCCTTCCACTCCAGCTACACTGACAGTTGTCCTGGCATCTCACTGCTGTCCTGGTGACAGGCCCTAGACAACTGCATACAACTCTCTATGCATATGCTTGCCGGCCGCCTGCCTGTCTTCTCCAGAGGGAAATCCACTCAGATTGCTGCTCACATTCTGACTGGGTTGTTTGAGGGGTGGCTGGTGAGTTGTAAGTGCTCTTTGAACATTCTGAAGATAAAGTCTTCATCAGGTAGATGTTTTACATATGTTTTCTTCTATCCTGTGGCTTGCTTTTCTATTTTTCTATAAGAATAATTCTGTTCTTAAGTTTTTTCACTGCTTACTCCTTTGGCAGACATTTTTTAACTTGGGGGAATGTCTTGGTTACTTTTGTCTTGTTGCTGAGACAAAATACCCAACATGTAAAATTAAGGAAGGAAAGGTTTTTTTAGCCTACAGTTTGTGGAGGTTTCAGTCCATGCTCGTCTGGCTCCAAGGCAGAGTGGCACATGGTAGAGGGCAACAGTTCATGGTGGAGAAGACAGCAAAAGCAACAAGAGCCCAAAAGGGGGAGCGGCAGCAGGCACCCTCTTTCCTTCCCTTACATCATATGCAAACTACTGCCCCAGGCCAGCTGTAGCACTCAGATCCATAATCCCAGCTTTGGACCATGAATCAATCATAAATTCTAGAAGCTGCCCCATGACTGCATGAGGCTTTGGGGGACACCTAGACACAGACCATAGCATGGGAGACCAAGTCATCTGTTCTTTTCTTTTTACTCTTATTTTTGGTGTCACATATTTAAAGAAACGATTGCCTAAGCCAAGGTCCCACTAATACTAATCACTGTGGCTGCCTCCAGCCACCCTTTCTCACAGGACCCCAGCTACAGTCCACCCCTCACCATCCCCATATTTTTCCTTTTTCTAAAACATCACAGAGTTACAACCTTGCAGTGTATGGACCTTTTCGTACTGACGTCTTTCACTTAGTAGTAAATATTTTCTCTCTTGTCTTTCAAAGGCTGGGCAGTGTTTCCTTTCTATGACAGACTAGCACTCCACTGTCAGGATGCCTCATTTGTCCCTGTGCCCACCCACTGAAGGATTTCTTTGCTGCTAGTGGTTGGGCAATTACAGATACAGCTGCTTTAGGCCTCCAAGTGCATGTGTGTGGGCAGCAGTTTCCCACTCAGCATGGTGAATGTTCCCTTCCAACCGACAACTGTGTGCTGAGTCCCTTACCAGTGTCTTTCACGGAGCTGAAGGGTCTAACGCATGCCCATTTGTCAGATTTTACTCTCTTGAATTGTAGATTGTGCTACGCTACAACTCATCACCAAACTCAAGGTCCTGTTTTCTACTTAAACTCTGTATCACACCATTTATGTTTAGGTCCCTGATTTCCCTTGAGTTAACTGGTGTAACAGTGTGTCTGCATCATTGTTGTGTGGGGCACAGAGTCTCCGCATACTGTGGTTTTTAAGGCTCCGTGGACATGTCTTTGTAGATCCAGTTCTTGTTGCATTGACCTATTTCTCTGTCACTACTAGTGCACTCTCCTGATAATTTGGGCAGCACAGCAAGTTTATATGCGAGTTGTTTAGTTTGCCACGTTTTTCCTTCCTTGTCAGGGTGGTGCTGGCCATCCTAAATCTTTTATCTTCCATATACATCAAACATCTTCTCACATTTCCTCTCTCTTTTAATTTTTTGTTTTATATTTGGCGTATCTGTTTGGTTTGGTTTGGTTTGGTCTTTGTAGACAACACGTAATCATGTCTTTAGTTTTTTTGGCTGACTCTGTTAATCTTTCCTTTGTAATCTTTGTATTTACATTATTCACATTTAAAGTAGGTACTGACAGTTTGGGATTGTTTTCTATTTAATTTTTCACTGTATTAATGTGTACTTTTCCTACACATCTAAAAGTTAACTGGCAGCCTACTGCCTAGGATAGCAATTGTTTTTCTCCTCCAGGGCTAACATTTCAATTCCTGTTGATCCTGAGGCGAAGCTCATGGAGCTCTTGGCTCATCTCACAGTGCTTTGTGTTTTCCTGTCTCTCTTTCACCTAAGTGTCCTTCTCCTTGCTTCCCTTCCTGTCTGCTCTTCAAGGCTTTCACTTTATTCAACAGAGCCTTTACCCGGGGAGTCAGAGTTATTTCATACCTCAGGTCCAACGACCCCCCCGGACTGGTGGTGTGGCCCTCCTGTGTCTTCAGACTGCATCCACTGCTCTAGCAGCACGGTGCTTTTGCAGAACGACTATGACTCACAGAAAGAAAGCTCCTGGGGTGGTGGCGCTGCTCCTGAGGTCTCCTCCCAGCTATCTTAGGGTAAGGCTCTGCCTTACCTGTGACATCCAGGCTTTATTTCCACTGCACTTCTGGATCCTCTCCCTCTGTGCTTCTAGAGCCGTGTGTGGTTCTTTGCCATGACCCGCTGCCACTTGCGAGAGCTTTGGGCACAGCAGTAGGGTAGGAGGGGAACTGGAGTTCTAAGATGTGGTGAGGCAATTTCTCCCTGCCACAGACCTGCATCCTTGCAGTGTGGATCAACTGCGCAGGCCCCGGAAAAGCCTGGCTGCGCAGCTCTCCCATCCAGAGGAGACCGACTTCCAGGAAAATGGCTCTGCTTGTTAGTGTCCTCACTGCTCAGTTTTGTTCCCTGGGCCCACTGCCTGCTCAGTGCCTTGGGGGAGCAGCCAGCACCTCGCTCTCTCCCTCAGGGCAGTGCCCCGTTCTCTACTCCTGTCACTGCCCACCCTGGTGCAGCCCTTCATCATTGTTGCCACTGGCTTCTCCCAGAAAGCATCCAAGGGCTCCTGCACCAGCTCCTGGATCTTTGCTGATCCTCTATAGTCTCCGTCACTGAAAGTCAGGGTGGCATTTTGCCCTTACATTGCGTTCCCCTAATGTGGCCAAGAAGCATCAGATTCCAGTGTGTTCTGCCCTTGCATTAGCACTGGAGGAAGTGTTCTATGAAGAAAGGAGAGCCCAGCTCTGGCTGCAGGCCTTGCTCTGCACCCTGCGTCCTCCAGGTCTGCAGAGAGCCACCATCCACACGACAGGGATTGCAACTGTGAGTTCTGCTCATCAAGCTCATCAGAGGGGCATGGCTTCCAACCCACAGACTGGTCCATCCTTCCAGGGACTTCTCCTTGGAGGCCCGTGTGGAGGAGAGGTGGAAGCCACCATTTGCACAGCCAGTATGGTCTCTGTGCCTTGCTACTTGCTAAAACCCAAACGAAAAGAAAAGAAAAAATAATAGCAAAATGCTGGTGAGGACTTGGAGTACCAAAGTAGAAGAGAAAGTTTTCTATATGGCTTATTTCATAGAAAAGGGAAATTGGTTGACTTTAAAAAGTAATATGAAAATTAGAGTAAACAGCCATTCTGTAAGGTGGAGTCTTGATGAGACACTCATGTGTTTATCACATTACATGGGTGCTGTTTTTGGTCTGTGTACACCTTTGCTAAGCTTCGGGGACAGTACATCTTTGAGAATTGGATGGTTTGGAGTTCACCAATTATTTTCCTCATAAATTTGATCCACACTTTTTAAAATGTGTGTATCTAAGAAATATGAAGTATGTCCTTATCTTAAGCCCTAGGGTGCTATATAAACATTGTCCAGTTAAAATCTTCCTTTTAAAATATTACACATGTATAAGTGTGTTCACACATATGCATCTATTATTGATAGATATATATGCCGTATGCATGTATGTGAGGCACTGCATGGTTTATACAAGATAGATAAGTGACATGTAATGAACTTTAAGACATTCAGTGTGCTGCAGAGAGGTGAGCACACAGTCTGCTTCTGTACTGTGTATTCTCATCCTTTATGCTAGAAGAAAGTTCACTACTGTAAGTATAGTGGATAATGTGATTCAAGTCAGTGTCTCATAGAAACTACTTCAGTGGAATAAAAGAAATCTAGAAATCCACAGTAGACTTTTCCAGAAAAATTAATGAATTAAAAATAAATGAATAGTTAAACCATGTCTAAATAGGCAAACACCTAAAGTATGGACCATTTAAGAATCTAGAACACATTTAATTGTATATGGTAGCATAAGACCAATTAGCTATAGAAAATTTAATGACTGTTACCATATGTAAAATTTCAACTTAGATATAGGACACACTAACCATTCCACTTTATTTTGATTTCTCTTGATTTAATACTGGCTTAACTCAATTTTCTAAGTAGAGCTTTGACATTTCCTGACTTCAATCAGTTGTTTAAGACCGTTTGCCAGGCATGCTTAGGTCACTGAAAGTGGAAATCTTCCCACAGTAAATGCCACGGCACCTGGAACTCTATCAAATAGATGTGTAGATAGTTGATATCATCTTTATGAATCATGAACATTTTAAATTCCATGGTATAGAATTTTCTGTGGAGAAAAGACATTTATGCCTGCAAATCACTTCTCTTGCATTCTGTATTCACAAGGGAAGTGAGATGAATTATTATAACTATATTTAACTTTAACTTAACTGTAATTGACTGGCATCTTTGGACTTTTGAAGATGATGGATCCCAAAATTTTATAACAAAATAAAATGTTATCAATATTAATGAGAATCACAGTAATTTGAAGAATTATTACTAAGCCAAAATTCATATCAAAGCAGATTAGTAAAAGCCATCTATCCGGTGATATCCACGGTGGTAGCAAAGCAGCGTGTGCTAGTGGGAATGCTCCTTTCAGTGTGGGGTTTATGGGTCACCTGTCACACAACGAGCACCTGGCTCTCAGCTGTGTCTTATTTGCTCACTGACGTGAGGTAGTCGTGTCAACTCCTCCAGCACTTTGCACTTCCCTGCTCACCCCCACTGTCTTGGTTACTTTGATCTGGTGGCTGAGACAAAATATCCAACACCCAAAATGAAGGAAGGAAAGGTTTATTTAGCTTACAGTTTGTGGAGGTTTCAGTCCATGCCTGGCTGCTTCAGAGGCAGAATGGCACATGGCAGAGGGCAAACTTCATGGCAGCAGAGCACAGCAAAAACAACCAGAGCAAAAGGGAGGAATGGCTGCAACAAGCCTCTTCTCTTCCCTTACATTGTAAAGAGCCTACCCCCGCCCAGGGGGCGTGTAGCTCTCACACAGTCTCCATTCCCTCCTCTTCCACAGGCTCAGGATGTATACAAAGTAAGCATCCTGGCTTCCTGCTGAATCACTCAGCCAAACCTCTAGACTCCCCAAGTTGACACAATGTATCAACCATAACATTCCACCCCTTGTAAACTTGGCAACCAGACACAGTTCTTTAAACCAGTGTCCAGATACAAAGACATGCTTATATTAGAACCGTAACATTTTGCCTCCATACAAATGAAAATTAAACACTTCCAACATTTAAAGGCACAAAATAAACATTGCCATTCCAAAAGGCACCAACAGGGTAATATAGAGCTTTGGGACCAAAGTAGTTCCAAAATCCAGCAGGGCTAACACTGTGTCCTGTAATTCTACATACAGCATCTGAAGCAACTTGTGGCATATTGTGAGCTCCAAAGAGCTCGCATGAGTCCACCCCTATGGCACTTCTGGTGGTTACAGCTCCCACGGCTTCTCTCTTAGGCTTGCTTTGCTCCCTCTTTGCAGCTTTCCTTAGATGATCCACGGTCCTGTCTTTTCTAAACTTCTGAGGTCTCCAGGGCACCTTTTGCTTCACACTCTGCCTTCTCAGCGACACATTGCCTGGCCTCCCAGGCCTTCTGAAATCTGGGTGGAAGCCTCTTTAAACTCAGAACTCTTGCATTTTCCTTGCACCTAAAGCCAGGGTCATGTGGATGATGCCAAGGTCTGCTGCCAGCTGGAGCAGTAGCCAACTTTCCTCTCTCTTGGCCATAGGGGTCGAACGCCTGGATTACTGGGCACATTGAATCCAATTCTGAAGAGCAAATTCTCTATGCTGCCTCCATTCTGGAACCTGGTGCTCTTTAGCTTCCTTCTCAAGGCAAGGTCTCTCACCTCCACAGTTCTGAGGCTGCAAAGGGTGGAGACTTGCTGCTTGTGATGCCCTCTGGCCATCTTTTCCATTCTCGTTCCTTCTCAGCAATAGAGAGCTCCTCAGCCTTATCTTTGCAATCCACAGCTTTACTGGAGCTTCCTTTCTGGCCAAATTCACAACGTTTTAAATCATCCTGCTGGGCTCTTTGCTCTTGATTGTCAATATAAATCTGGCTAAAGCCCCCAACAATAGCCATGCCACATCCCCAACATTTGTCTGCCTTGAAATTTCTTTTGCCAGATTAATCAGTTCCCTGCCGCCCTTAATCTCAGTCTTAGGCAAAGTCTCTGGACACGAGCAAAATACATACAAACTTTTTGCCAAGCCATAACGTACATCATCTGGAGTCCAAAAACCAATGCAGTCCTTCTCAACAGAAACCTCCTGAACCTGGTCTTTACTGGCAGAATTTCTACCAGCCTTCTGGTCTTCCGAGCTCTGAGCAGACATCTCCAAACCTTTCCAAACTCTTCCCACAAGTAATTTCCAAAGGCTCTTCAACCACATGGTCAGGTATAGTCACAGCAACGATCCCACTCTGGTGGTACCAAATTCTGTCTTGGTTACTTTTACCTGGTTGCTGAGACAAAATACCCAATGCCCAAAATGAAAGAAGGAAAGGTTTATTTAGCTTACAGTTTGTGGAGGTTTCAGTCCATACCTGGCTGCTCCAGAGGCAGAATGGCACATGGCAGAGGACAAACTTCATGGCAGCAGAGCACAGCAAAAACAACCAGAGCAAAAGGAAGGAATGGCTGCAACAAGCCTCTTCTCTTCCCTTACATTGTAAACAGCCTACCCCTGCCCAAGGGGGATGTAGCTCTCACACAGTCTCCATGCCCTGCTCTTCCACAGGCTCAGGATATATACAAAGTAAGCACCCTGGCTTCCTGCTGAATCACTCAGCCAAACCTCTAGACTCCCCAAGTTGACACAGTGTATCAATCATAACACCCACCTTGCCATTGAGAAAGTGTACTTTGTCTCATCCACCTGTGAGATGGACCCCTCACCTCCTTGCACCCTTGCTCCAGAGGCCGGCTCTCAGCTAAGCTGGATCACCCAAGTCACATCATTCAGAGCAAGGACAAGCCAGGGTCAATGTCCTCCTTTTGACAACAGGCTTTAGGACTGTAAGCTTAGTGTCCTCTACATGGAGAAGTCGGGTGCTGTAAACATGGGTCCTGGACATCGGACAAAAACAAGCAGGTTTGCCTACCAGTGTCAGGACACATTGTGAGGCATAGACAGCCACCTCAGGAAGCCTGACAATCAGTAGGGAGACCAAGCAGTCCCTATAAAAAGCGTGCAGAGGGACTAAGAATCTGCCAGGTGGCTTAATGCACCATCAGGAACTTGTTCTTGTCCTCCATTCCCTTCTGCTCCCATGCTGTAAGCTTAGACAGATATAAACCCTGCACAGATTTCTTCCCCACTTGCTGCAGCTCAAGACACTAAGTGCCCCATAAGGGCACCCTTGACCACTTCCCAGCGTCACCGTGGCCTGCCTCTAGCTTGGGTCCAGCTTGCTCTCTGCTTATGGAAGAATCTCACTTCCCAGCACGGAGATGCTTACCCTTCAGGGAGGAGGAGTGGAGGGAGATGAAGGCACAGGAAGAGTGCCGGTGTCCAAGCTACCTAATGCCCAGAGAGGACTTATCCTTTCTACTCTGTGTTTGGCTCATGCTGACATTTTACAGCTCAATCTTATTTGGATTGACCTTCTGCATTTATACAAAAAAAAATAGATAGATAGATAGATAGATAGATAGATAGATAGATATACCTATATATATATATATATATATATATATATACATATACATACACACACACACACACACACACACACACACACACACACACACGCCTATTTATGTATCCAGGACAGGAAGTAGGATTTGCACTGTCCTCCCAAGAGGAAGACTGAAGATAATTAGATGCTACTTTCTTCCTTATTTAGTCTCTCCTTGAATTTTATAAAATATGTTGAAGATGCAAAAGAAGCTCATATGACTGAGCCTCAGAAATTTCTCTCCCCTTTGTAAGACAGAGGTAGGAAGGCATGAGTAAAATCACCATGGACAAAAGACCAGGAAGACTATCAGAAAGAAATAGTTCAGAATATATAACTTTTCCTTATACTAGAGGATTTTTGGAAGTTAGATGGCCCTTGATTTAGAACCATTACTGGCTAGAATCCTGTCTTCAGTAAGATGAAAACCTGAAAGTCTCCAAAAGGCAGAGTGAATGCCTGCTGTGTGTAACTAGTTTGGGATTCAGAGCAGAAGAGTATAGAAGTCCCTCAGACACCTGTGATTCCCCAGAGGCCATGGAGAATTGAGGTCCTGGGCAGGACCAAGGGCAATGGGCAGTGATGCATTTAGAAGGACCCCTGGACAGTCCTGTAAATTCAACACAAATTCCTCCCTGTAAGATTCTTAAAACACACAATATGACATCTTCTTCAATGCTGCCATGGAGAAACAAAGAATCTCTACTTTCCAAGAGGTTAAGTGAGCAGACCAAATATACAGCTGTAAGTATCAGATAAAGTCAACATATATCATGACGGCTGGGCAGAAGCTCCCTGTCGAGTTTCAGTCTAGACTAGTATAACGTTCTATTTCCAGCTCATCAAATATACAGGGTAGTGTCAGTCACCCAGGAGCTTAGGACTGAAAGATGCAGATCACAGGGCTGTCTTCTTTTGAGCTGACCACTGCATAGTGTAAATAGGTCACCCTTGGTCCAAATCCTGTTTTTTGCACTTTAGCTTTCATGTTGCTGAGACGAGCTAGCAACAACCACACCCTAAAGGAGGAGAGGTTTAGTGTGGTTCATGGTGTCAGAGAGTTCAGTCCATGGTCAGCTGCTCTGAGGCAGGAGTATTATGGAAGAAGGGCACAGGGAGTGAAGTTGCCAAGTTCATGGAGGCCTCTGCGATCCACACAATGCACACAGGAGCCTACTTTGCTAATCCCTGGAAACATCCCAAGCCAATTAGGGTGACATTTAAACTGAACCAGCAGAGTTTTACAGATGCCCATGTTTCAGTCGTCTGGCACAGCAGCATCCTATTTTTCTGAGTCCAGAGTTCTATATATGCTGTTCAAACACTGTAGTCTTCTATGTACTCCTTACAGAGCACCTAGTGGTTTTCTGCGTAATCTGTTCTATAAAGTAACTACTCCAGGAAAACCACATGCTTTGTTACTCTTGGTCAGGCCTCCCTCAGGACAATGTGCACAGTATTAGTGGGGTTTTACCACCCTCCAGCACGGTGGACCCTTTATCTGCTTCTCACTCCATCACAGAGGACAAAGTCCTCGGAACAGCAGGCTTCCACTTACCTCCGGCCTCCCCACTTCCGCGCAAAGTGCTTCAATGCATGAGGTGTGTGCATGTGCACAGTCTCCATATGTGCTTAACACCTGTGTCTGCATATGTATCTGATACAGTTGTATCTGTTGCTTCATGGGTGGGAATGATATGCACTGGTGGGCTGAATATTGGAAGAATCTCAGGCTCAGTTTCAAGAACTCTGAAAAGGTTATTTAACAGTTATTTAATTAGTGAGTCAAATCAATACATATTGCTTTCTTTTCCAGAAATACATGTGGCAAAATACACACTGCAGAAAGAAAAGACTCTTCAATAAATAATGCTGCAATAAAACTAGATATGCACACGCAGAGGATGAAAACTAACCCAGGTCCCACACACTTTGTAAAACTCAAAGCACAATAGACCAAGATATGCAGTCAACCTGGATACCCAATGGATGGATGCATTAAAAAAATATGTGGTATAGAGGGCTGAGGAAAGGCAAAGTACCTTTAAATTTAAAGTATTTTTATAGTAAAGGACACACTGCCTGTAACCTTGCTCACTTCAGGCACACCCATGCCATCCTTCTTGCCACCTTTTGAAGCAGTTCTGGAAGTCTTTCGAGAGTGTCTTTATGAGGTGTGATCAAAAATATGGTGAATGCTGCTGCCAAGTTCCATTAATGGGAAAGCAGTTTGTTAAAGCACAAGTCTGTGTCGTCATCCACCTTGTTCACCAGACATGGTACCATGTAACTTCTAGCTCTTCCCCAAAGTCATCATGACTGTGAACAGCATGTGTTTGGAACCAATGCAGGATACTGAGGCAGCCATAACAGTGCAACTAAAGACAGGAAAATATAAGAAACAGACTCGATTGGATGTCCCCGGAGCTCACTGAGGGGTAGTGAGGAGCCTAGCCTCTCCTTCCTTTCCTGCTGGGGCTTAGTGTGGAACCCAGCCCAGCTAGTCTGCCTTGCTGTAGGTACATGGAAGAGGGTGAGATTTCCACCAGAACCTTTCAGTGAAAGATGCCCTGCACCAGAAGTACTGCCAACTCTGCCTGTCCTTAGACTGGGAGCATGAGAACATGGAGGAAAAGGACTTTCCATCCACAGATCTGCAGGTCAGCGCAGGGGTCTCAGCCCAGTACAGGCTGCTCTTCTCAGCTGCACAGGCACAGTTGCTCCAGGAGGACTACAAGGTGGTAAGCAGAAGATTTCATGCACTTTGTCCCGCAGAGACCACTTAAGACGTCAGGATGGATTTCCTAAAGCATGAATCTCAACTACCTAATTCTGCTGCATGAATTCTTAGGTATAAAGATAAATTCAAGTTCAAAGCATCTACAAAAATAAGAGAAGGGAATGTAATCGTTTTGCAGATAGCTCTAAGCTGTTTCTGAGTGACTCCCTTTTGACATGTTGAGGGCCCCAAGGCGAGCGCCTCACACATTTCTCCTCACATCTGCTTCCAACCCCCACACCCACACCCAAACCCCAGCTCTGTCGGACGAGTCTCTGTGTCTTGTCCTTGAGCCCCTGGAACTGTGCAGTCCACTGAGTCTTGCCTCTCCTCTGAGGACCACCAGCTGTCTCCCCAGACACACCTGACCTCTGGCCCCAAGACTGCGGCTCCCTCTTCCTCTGAGTGCCCAGTGCCTCTGCCAGCCCTAGTCACTGGTGAGCTGGGAGCACAGTATGGGCAGAAGGGGAGGACACTGTAGCCTCCATCTCCTCCCTTTTCCCTAAGATCTGGATGTGGTCATGACGCCAGTCTTCTGGAGCAGCACACTCACGTAGCACTCACTTTGTATTCCCAGCCGAGTACATGTTAACTGATACATCTGCCCACCCTCCACCCACTGGGGCTGCAGACCTGAGCCACACTCTTGCTACACCTTCTCTTTACAAGGTGCAGGCTCCTGTGTGGGGCTCAGATACCCACACTCTGCAACTGTGTCTCTCTTGCCTCCTCTCGCCCTCCTGCCTCCTTCTTCTCCCCTGAGCAGCGCTATGAAACTAGAATTCCTCTCTGCCAAGAGGGCCATGGAATACAGAAGCCCTTTGCCCCAATGGCAGCCAAAAAACCCTAAAAATATTACCCTAATGTTCCCCCAATTCCTATGTAAGAGGAAGTGTAAAAGAACTCTCTGAGGCCAGGGGTATAGTTCAGTGGCACAAGCACCTGCATGTCAAGTACAAGGCCCTGAGGGTTCAATTCCCCATCCAAAAGAAAAAAAAAAGAACCCTCTGACCTGCCTTTGTTATAGATCCAAGGACCCTCTGGAAAAGTGCTGCCCCTCCTGGGAGGAAGGATGCTTCCCTGGGCCCCAGTGAGTAGGTCAGGCTCTGCTGTCTGCTCCTTTCTCTACAGGACTGTCATGCACTATGGAACCTAAGCTCACAACTGCACAGCTTCCTGGGACTTTTGGGTCTTCATTCTGAAAGCCCCAAGCATGTCAAGTTTTACCCAAGGCTGGGCTAAGGCCCTCACGATGGGCTAGAGAAGGGGTCACTTCTGGCTATTACACCTGCCCCGAGCCTCCTGCCCTCTGACTTTTCCCAAGGAGCAGCCAGATCTTTAATTTTTAAATCTGACTCAAGCACTATGAACTTTCACACTACACTTGAGTAAAGTACTGGGATCTTTGCACAGTTTGCAAAGCTTCATGTCTGCTGACCCTGACCGTCTCTCCCAATCAACTCCCACCAGCCAGCCCAGCCCTGTTCTCTCATCAGCCACCCCTGCCTCCATGTGGTCCCCACTCGCAGAGGTGCTGTCCTGCCTCGGCCTCCGCACTTCCTCCCATGGGCAGTGCATGGCATACCGCTCATGAGGGTTTGCTGTGTGGAGACAGCCACAGCCCAGGAACACTGCTTTCAGTGTTCAGAGCAGAGCGAAGAAACAAGCCGTCAGGCCACCGTGCGAGCTGCTCAGCAGGAGCTTCTGTTACGTTCTGCCGGGTGTGATTGTTAAGTCATGGGTAGATGTCCCATAATTAAAAACATGTTTCAGTTTTCCCTCTGATTTAACAATTTAAAGGCAATTTAAAACATAAGCAAAACTGATTTGTGCCCCTGGATTCAAGGAAGCAAACAGAATTCATTAAAGCATCATGCTCTGGAAAGAGTGGCAAAACCCCCGCGTGGAAGCCAACGCTACGTCACGGCCCATCAGCCGTGCAGCCCGTGTCGGCTCCACTAAACAAGATGAGTGTGCTCCTGCCTCACGCCCTAAAAGTCTGGACCCTGAGAACCCAGGAACTGCACCATCTGGACGTGCTCGGGCCCTGCGCTTCTGGCAAAAAGCTGCCCGTCCGGGGAGAACAGCGGTGCCGGCGGGAAGGTCACCTCTTGAATATGATTCAGGTGTTTGGCCGGGCAGCCAGAAATGACTGGGCAGTTGGATGCACTCTCTGGTGTAACAGCTTCTTTGACTCTTTAGGAAACAATTTTAGATGGAGATGTGACTGCAACATAGCACAGCTTCACATCTGCTCACCAAGCTGGGCCTGTGGAGTCAGGAGGGAGCAGGACTTTCCTCTTTATGAGACGTGGCTCAGCTAACTTTCCGTGCCTAGGCAGTCTTTCCTCCCCGCCTCCTGCGGGATCTGTCCTTCAGGAGCTTGACTGAACTCCTGAGTATTTTGCCCCATTCAGAAAAAGAATTATCTACAGCATTTGTACAGTTTGTGGTATACAGATGTTCATTCATAATTGAATTGTGTTAATTACCTGTAGTCAGGTGACCACGTCCTCTAGTTCTGTACCCGTATCATACACAAGGACAGGGGGGTGCTGCTCACCTAGGGAGACAAGTCCTGAGAAATTTGCTATTTGAGGATTTCATTGTTGTACAAACCTCACAGAGCTGGGGTTTTTTGTTTATTTGTTTGTTGGTGCTAGGTACTCAAGCCAGGGACGTTGCAGTGGGCTACAACCCCAGCCATCCTCTTTTTTATTTTATTTTTTTTTATCTCAAGACAGGGTTGCTCTATTTTTTATCTCAACACAGGGTGGACAATTTGCCCACACTGTTCTCAACTTGTGGTCTTCCTGCCTCAGCCTTCCAGAGTACTGAGACTACAGGTGTGTCAGGGAGATTACCACACACCTGGATGGGGCAGCCCTACACTCGACTACTTGCCATATACTCTTCTTCCTGGGGCTGTGATATAAAACGAGCCCAAGAGAAATGGATGAGCTCTGTGAGGAAGCTGCTGGCCTCCTTGGCACAGTGCTTTACAAGACACATTTTTTAATAAGCAGAGAAACTCTACTATAAAATAACAAGAGGAAGCACGGTACAGCAGATAAAGAAGCGATAGCATCGCCACTCGACATCATTGTGCTGCTGTCCACTGTGGGTCATCACACACCACACAAGTGGGTGAAGCTTGAGGACTGGTCGTGCGGTGGGTGTGTCTACACCCGAATCTCCCCAGGCATGTGCGCGGTGCCGGGCGCTGTGGACACTAGGCAGTGGGAGCTCCCAGCTGCAGTAAAATCTCACGAAGCTTGGCAGGAGACGTCTCCTGTCGCTGGCCTGGGTGTCCCATGTGTGCACAGGTTGTGCATGGAGCTGGATTCAGTCCCAGCCAGGAGCCACTAGGCCCCCACTGGGCCGGTGTGAGTGCTGCCTGCTGGTGTGAGCCACAGTGGTCCTTGAGCCGCAGAGCACACTCGCATCCCAACTCTGGGCTCCTGAGCGGCGGCAGCAGTTCACACGGAACCTGCTCAGGTGCGGGGGATGCCGCTATAAATAACGGTGACTCGTTTTCACAAAACACTCCGCACAGCTGCGTTTTACAAAACGAGTGACTGGAGAGAGTGATGCTAAACCCTGGAAGGGAACATGGGTTGCTTCCCTTGAGGCCCTTTTGACCACTGCCTGTCGTCCAACCTCATCACCCTCACTGCGACCTGCAGAACAGCAGCTATTACAGATTAACATGGTCTCCAGCCAGGTGTGATGGCATATGCCTGCCTGTAATCCCAGCACTCTAAGAGGCTGAAGCAGGAGGATTTCAAGTTCTGGCGCAGCCCAGCATCTTAGACACAAGACCCTACCTTGGAATATATTAAGGAGGCTGGGGATGTAGCTCAGTACAAAGGCCCTGGATTTAGGCCCCTGTACCCCTCAGTACCCACAAAGAGCCTTTCATCTAAAACCTAAAGTGAAAAAAGAAAGTTTAATACATTTTTTCACATGAGGACTTCACAGAGCCTCTGCCACCTGACATACATTGCCTCCCCTTGGGAAATGTAAGGCCTGGTGTCACCCACATGGGCAAAATGGTGTCCATAGCTACCCATGGACAGCAGACAGGTTTGGGACACTGATTTGAACAAACTCAGCCATCACTTACTGAGCACATAGGACAGCAGCCCAGTGGGCAGGAGTGAGCACATATACACTGCTCCCTCCTGGGCCAGGCCACCACTGCTGCCCACTTCAGTGTGTCACACACACACACACACACAAACACACATCCTCAGTTCCTGATGCTCCTCGGGCTTGGTGCTCCCCAAGAGCAGCACGAACACTCACTGTCCATCAGCTGTGATCTCACCTCTCCTAAAAATGTCGCATGTGGCAAAATGCTGCAGCCCTGCCCCGGTTCACGAACTTCAGTCAGACCTCCATTCTGGGGAAGAAGTCACTTTTACATCCATGGTGTGAAGATGGCTGTCATCACGTTCATTGTCAGATGCACAGTTCAGGAACGGAGGCAAAATTTTGCCAAATGTTTCTGTTTGCAAACCAAATTGTTCATGAACAGGAGCGTGTGTGGACTGAGGTATTACTGTACTTTTGTACTCCTTCTGCCTGGATTCATAAGCTAAAGTTACAGATTTTGTCAACATTATTTTTCTTAAGTGGACCACGACATAATTTGAGGGAGAGAATTAGCTTTAGTAATTTACATAATTCCTGATTTCCAGGAAAATTACAAGATACATCTAAATACCAGAAACTGAATTGGAGGCGATGAAAGTTAAATTCTGGTGTTTAAAATATGCTTCACACAGCATTGAGGCTCAAAATCTGACAGTGCATCAAATAAAATTTAGACAGTGTCAGAAAATGGTTATTTCCACAGCAAGTTCGCGTGGATCCACAAGAAGAAGGGAGGCACAAAAGCCCCTCCCGTGAGGCCAGCTGTAGGAGAAAGGGGTAGTGAGCTGAGCCGTTGTCATCCAGGCACCTCAGAGCAGCCACTGCCAACACCCAGGGCAGCCTGGTCCACCCCTCACCAGGGTCATAGCAGGTAAGTTTCTCTCTGCTAGGAGTGGTCACGAACTCCGTGTGACTCCATGTGAACCAGCCTTGGCCATGGGGCTGTGAGGCGCCCAGTGACCAGGGACCACAGGGACCTGCTCAGATGCAGTGAGAGTGGCAAGACGCTTATCTTTGATTGCAAAGAATCTCACCTTATTCTTAAGAACAAAACACTTAATGCTGAAATAATGGTGTGCTTAGCATCGTCACATAAATTACATGATTCATAAAACAATGTAGAAAAGGCAAAGCCCATTCTAAAGCTTAAAGTACTACAGTAAGTAGCAAATCCTCACGATGAATGTAATCATTATGTATTGCAAATGCACTAATGAAATTGTAAAGAACTTCAGTTCCTGGCATAATTGTTCCTGGATTACTCAAAAGGAAGAGGAAAACTGCTAAGGAAAATCCACAGTGTCTTCTGAGAGCTCTGACTCCGTAGTAGAGCCCCAGGGCCGGAGTCAGGTCTCAGAGCACTGAGCCCCTGACTATCTCCCCTGAGGTCTCTGTTCCTTGCATTTCTCACAGTGCACCTGGCACCACTGTCTTCCCAAGTGAGCTAAAAAGTACATGTCCAAGCTCCAGATAAGAGGAGTTGGCAACTGAGAACTGGGTTTTTAGGCAACCTTCCCCTCCCACAACCCAATGTTATTTGAGCACAACTGTCTGTGATGTGATCTTAGAGGTGTCAGGCCAGTGTTCACTGTGGTGTGGTCAAAAATGACAGAGCATGTCACACTGTATGACAGTGAAAGACACATTGCCCTGGATCTTCCTCTGTCTTTCCCCTGCTTCCCACACACTCATTCCCTCTGCTGACTACTTTCTGCAGCAGCTCTGGAATCTTCTTTCTTAAGGGTCTTTAACTGCACTGTCTTGTTGGGAGCTGCTGGAGCTGGATATTAGTCATGTGTGTGAGGACAGGACAGAGCCAGAGGGCCTCAGGCAGTCAAGCTACCTCAGTACTGAGAAAAGCATCCTGCCTGCACAATTACAGTCATTAGTTGCTAGGCAACATTACCTCTCCTGATACGATAAATCTTGCTGTTTTCTCCCGGGAACCACCGAGAGACCACCATGCCCCACACTGTCCTGGCTGCCTCAGTGTCCTGAGTTTGCTCCAAGTGCTCTCCTTTCACAGTCAGTCTGACTTTGTGGAGGAGCCAGACACCACAGCGAGCCACATCGGGTGGATGTGGCGGGTGCAGACTGGCCCTCTGCCGTGTCCTAGCAGCTTGCCCTTCCGTTGGGTCGGCATGGGCAGTGAAGCTTACCGCACAGCAGCTGCAATGTGCCCAGCAGTAGCAACAGCAAAGGTGCCCACTCTGATGCATGTGCAAGAGTCTTCCCTCCTTGCCCCAGAAAGATAGCCCAGGCAGGGCAAAAACTGCAGACTGTGGAAGTGTTCTGACTTTCCCACAAAATTCTCCCTTAGTGCAGGAAGTCCTCAAGGCTGACCACGGAGCCAGGGTGTGCATCCTCTCCTGACAGTTTTGTGGAACTGAAAGATTAAACTTAGAACCTTTCCAATGAGTTACACCCCCAGGTCTTTCATGTTGTATTTCGTGACAGGGTCTCACTAAGTCACCCAGCTGCTCTAGCTGGCCTCACACTTGTGATTCTCCTGCCTCAGCCACCCAGGATGCCGGGATTCCAGGTGTGCACCTCCAGGCCAGCCTGCCTCCTTATTGGATTCTAACCAGAAAGTGGATTATCCCAAAGTTTGCTGGAGTATTTTTGTTATTAGTGAAGAGTATGGTATCTAGGAATGTGGATTCAGAATAATAGATAAACTGAAAAGAATGGTCACACACCCCTGCAATTCTGCTGGCCCAAGGTTTTGTGGCAGGACTTGGGGGCTGACACTAAGTCCTTCTCCTCCTGAGGTCCCACTGGCTATGTTGGACTACAGCTCCTGGACCTCATAACTCTGTGATATATGCAGGTCAGGGCTCCAGCACAGAGACAGAAGTGCCTGAAAGAATCGAGTTAATGACCAGCCCCCATCCCTGGCACTGGGCCTTCCACGTATACTTTGAATCTGCAGAACCACCTGGTCCAGAGCTGTGTTTAGGAAAGAGGCGTTCACGTGGCAGATGCCAACACCCAGCAGTACGTAGGAAAACATGATTGTGCCTTGTCAAGGAACTGGCTCCTGGCCTGGCCGGAAGAAGCCAGGGAAGAAAGGGAGGAGGCACCGCCATCTGCATATGGGGCCCCCAGGTTGGAATTACAAGGAACAGAGAGACCGAGAAATACGATTCCCAGGAGCTGCTGCAGGACCATTCCAAGGTACAGCGGTCTCTGCTGTCCTCCACCCATGAAGGCTGTGACGGTGTCTGCCTGGATGGGGGTTCAAGGTCAAGCCCATTCTCCTCTGATGCCTCCTCTTCTTGCCCCTCCCCTCCTCCCTGCCTTCTTCCTTCTGCAAGAAAAGGGAGCTGGGAGGAGGTGTAATAAACCTGTTTTTCAAATGAGTGTGCATTGTTCTCCCCCTTGGACTGAAGAGATGTCTGATGTGAAAGAACATTTCAAAGGATGAGCCAAGCACAAGCGATTTGCAGCAGACTTTGCTTTAATTATAAGATGATTCACTTGAATGATTCTCATGCAAGGGAAGGGGAATTAGCACCCACAGTCCTGAAAGAAGGACGTAGCCAACCTATGGCTCGGTGAGGGTGCTCCTGCCTGACTCCCTTCCTGTGTCCACACCCTAGTAACAGGCACTGGTTTTCATCAGAAACAATGGGGCAGCTTTCTGGAAGGAAAGGGGTCCCTTCTTCCACAGGTCCAACTGTTTGAAATGGAAACTGGCATTTGTCCTGGTGCTCCCAGCTTGAGGACAAGGGCACGGGAGACCTGGACTCAGGCCGGGCAGGGCACGCTGCTGCGAGCAGCAGAGTCCTGCGTCAGCCTGTGACTCAGTTGCAGCCATCTCGGAACTGACATCTTGAGGTGAGGAGGACTTGCTGGGCCACAGCATGGAGCCAGAATCCTGCATGGACACTAGGCATCTTGGCTGCCACTCAGTGATAAGTCAGTGATAAGGTAGCCAGCCACCCCCGCCCCTGTGCGGGTTGATTATACACTCTTTCTTTCCCTTACCTGTTCCATTTCAGTTCCCCCGGCCACA
Organism: Dinomys branickii; assembly: GCA_004027595.1. Classification (NCBI taxonomy): domain Eukaryota; kingdom Metazoa; phylum Chordata; class Mammalia; order Rodentia; family Dinomyidae; genus Dinomys; species Dinomys branickii. The sequence continues at coordinate 114,856 of PVLD010004781.1, forward strand.
AAATCAAACCCCACCCTTATCCGCTTTGGCAGGACTAACAATCCACCCTGCTGAGGTTATTATGACCCATGAACAACCCACCCTGCTCGGGCTGTTCTGGTCCAAGGACACCTTGCCCCACTTGGGCTATTTCTGGCCCACGGACACCTTTCTGGAAAAAGAGTCGACACTTTGCTCAGCTCAGGGCTGCCCCGGTTCACTGGGCAGCCAGCTCTTCTGCTCTCCCCCAATAAAGACTTCTCTTGTGTCAGAAGGTCTGGTCTGGTTCTGTGTGGGATTCTGTTCTATCACTCAGCACTGCCAGTCTGGAGTCTGGGCTGGCCTGCCACTCACTGGGGACCAGCCACTCCTCTGGGACGGGAGTGAGCATGGCCCTCAGGGAGGAGTGTGGGGAGCACAGCACTCCAGCTGGGCAAGGCCAAGGTGAAAACATTAAAGCTGTGCTCTTCCCTTGAATGGAGAGAGCTGGTGACGCTCACACAAAGGCTCCTGAAAGCTCATCTGACCTCCTGCGGCCTCTGTAGTTATGCAATTCCCTAGAAGAAAATGCTCTGTGACTCTCCTTGAGATATAAACAATAGTAAAAACACTCAAGTTAAATAAACTGACTGTAGGTGAACATTTCATCCTGACACATAACACACAAGCCATGCCCACACGTACTGGCACAGACCCTCTGGCAGGTGAGCAGGGACCTCTCACTGCACACACACACCTCTTGTCTTCCTCTCTGAAGCTGGTCAGTGCCTTCTCCATTTGCTAACTTGCACACACACACACACGAGTATGTGTGCATGAGTGCATGTGTGCGTGCGCGGCCCAGGCCCCAGCAGAGCACGGCCAAAGGGAGCCGAGTGCACTCCTCAGAAGCCTGGTGCAGCTCATCCTGGCAGCCACCTTCTTACGGTGCACTGGTGTCATCCGGTCTTCTCCTGTGGTCATAGAGCTTTCTCCTTCGGCCACATTACATAGAACTGTCTGTAACTACCTGGCATCGTGTTGCAGTTTTGGTTTTATTTCTTTATTTACTCTGTGTTTTTGTGAGGTTTAATCACATTTTCTCCTGTACTTCAGTACCTTTGGGTACAGGTCATACTGTCTTTGTCCTCAGATAATGTATCAGTCAGGAGCACATAGGGAGAAGAACCAGGAGGCAGGGAAGGAGGAGGGGCTGATGAAGAGGACTCCTGCCTGCAGCAGGGACCAAGACTGAAGTGCTGGCAGGACTTCGTCAGGATCAGGAGCAGAGAGGCCCTCAGGGCTGAGCAGGGTCTAGGAGCCTCCTTGTATGGACTGAGGTCCTGATGTATGGAAATCAGCAGCACCTAGCCAGTGCTGTGGTTGGTGAAGAATGCCTTCGCTCAGGGTTGGGAGCCTGGCCTTTGCAGAGGACCTGTGACCCTTGAACCCTGACTCTCCCAGCACAGGGACCTGGGAGCTGTTCCTGAGAAGGTGCTGATGGGGAAACAGGTTCCCCCATGATGGGACATGGTCCCTGGTGGTTCTGGGCACCAGGCCATGAGCATCTCCTCCCATGGCCTAGGCTGCAGGAGCTGCTGGCCTCCAAGGCCAGGTGGAACTGAGCCCTGGAGAGCCATGGTTTGTGCTCTTGTAGCCTGAAGGCCAGGGAGAGCGGATGCCCTCTTACTCAGTGCCCTCTCCTGGCTGCTCAGCCTGACCTAGAGGTCAGCACAAAGTGCTGCAGCCCCAGCACAACTGCAGAGCAGACTTGTTTGCAGCTACAAGGCTGTGGGTCAGACGACAGGCACTGAAACTCATTTGCAGCATGAAAAGCAGCTCGAAGCACTCCTTTCAAGCCAGGAATGTATTGGACATTCCTTGACAATACTTCAACATGGAATTCCTCATCAAAAGTCACCAGTGTCCAGGGACAAAGAGTAAAATGTCAGCACACTCACCACCATCTCCTCTACTGGCGTCCACTTACTAGGAGGCACCCCAGACTGCCCGGGGGCTTTTATCACAAGTGTGGCCACTGACCACGGCAAACAGACCACAGGGGCCCAAGCAGGAAGACCGGGCAGACAAGCCAGACTTCTCTCTGGTTATAATTTCTAAACTATTCATATCTCAGGTTACCGATAAGCCATGGTAAAGTACAAGTACAAAGCAGCTGTAGCACCCACCCGCGACAGCTGTTCTGCATGTGTTCTAAACGCCTATTGTATAAGAAATGTACAGGTGCCTATCATGCTACAGTGCGCGTTTTAGGGTTGTATTTAAGAGTCATTGTCTGGGGCAGGTATTTCTGACAGCACATTTTCTGTTCTTGGAGAATTTAACAAGATTTGGTATAGAAATGTTAAGCTGTGTTCTGTTTCTATGGAAAGGCGTTTTTTTCATTAGAAAGTGCTTTTATCTATGCACATTTCCTTCAAATTATTTTATAATCTGTTCTGCCAATGATGTCATTCTTATGGTGTTGATCATAATCTTGTCAGGGTTTAAGACAGAAATCTATACACTGTCAATGAAATGAAAAAATCTGAGGAAGGGAGAAAATGCATGTTTCTAGCGTGTTTTAAGTACAATAAAACTGCCAGAAGACTTTGCTTGTCTAAGTAATCAATCGGCTAAAGACAATCTTTTTCTAAACCTTTTATTTATATTGTCATATTTTTAACTCCAACCTTTGTATAGTATTTTAGTAATATTATGTCTTAGTTAATCTCTTGTAACCTGACGCCCACAATATAAAGAGAAAAGGTGTGCTTTGGCTCGCTTTGTAGAGGTTTCGGTCCACAGCTGGCTGGCCCCAGGCGGGGTGGTGTGGCAGAGCTTCCCTGGGAGAGAAACAGTCCATGGCAGGGCAGGCAGGAAGCAGAGAGAGAGTGAAGCGGGGAGGAGACCCTTCCAGAGCGTGCCTCAGGGACCACCTCCTCCCACCTGGCTTCACCTCCCAGATAACATCTGGTTACGAACCCCTCGGGGGACCAGTCCTCTGATGAGGGTCACACAGCCATGATCCAGTCATCTCCCTGATCCCCACCTACGAGCACGTGAGACTTTAGGGGACACCTGGATAGAGACCGTAACATACCATAGCTCACCAGTGATCTTGTTAGGAGGACAAAGAGATGAAAGCTCACACCATTGGCGATATAATCACCACCCTTGTTAAAATCTATAATTATAAAAAAATACATTGTAAATCCCTAAGTGGAAGATGATAACAGAAAATAACAATTAAAAGAATTATTTACTGTGTTGTATAATTTTAAAAATTTACTTACAAAGCAACCATGCTTGTGCAATACAGGAATGGGAAAATAAATTACAGAGCATAGGAGAAGGTCCACACCATGCTGTCACCTAACTGGCACCAGTTCCCTTTAACTCACACAATTTGTAACACTGACTGCAGTGCAGGGGATTTTACGGCAAGTTTCTGTGATTTTGTGACTCTTTTTTCTTCACTGTAGGGTAAATTTTGCAGAACTCAAAGTCCAAGTTGCTTGTCTTCCTTTCAGCACTTAGGGGCTGTTATTCCATTTCTCTGTTACACCCTTTGTCTCTGAGGAAACCTCGTCATCAGGCTCACTGCTTCTACACTTGGGAGTTAAGCTTGTTCCCTCTCTCTCCCTTTTCCATCTAGGGTTGCCTTTGTATCCTTAGTTTCAGGAGTTGAACCCTGTGGAGCCAGGCGTATTTTGCTTGATTTTCTGTTCTTCAGGGACTTGCTGACCGTCTTGGACATGTTGAGAATATTGCTCCTCGTACTGGGTGAAAGTTAAATCGTTGTTTCTTTGCACGTTTCTCCCGTTTTCTGTCCATCTCTTGGAGGAGGCTGACCGCAGGAATGTGGGGCCCTGTGGGGTCTTCCCACAGTCTCTAATAGTCCTTTCGCTTGATTTCAGTTCTTTTTCTTTGTTTTCCCTGCTGATCATCACTCTAGACACTTTCTTGAGCTAATGTCCAGTTCACTGATACGCAGTCTTCCGTGTCCATTTTGATGTTGACCCTGTGTGATGGGATCATCTCATACAGCGTCCTGTACTTCAAGTAAGCGGGTTTCCTTGGGGTTAGCCTTCAGTGTCCATCTCCCTGCCCCCGGCCCCATCTGCTCACACATCCTCCGTGTGTGTATTTCAGGTTGTTTCCCGCCGATGTCCTCGGGCGCTGCCGTGCCCAGCTCCTGTGCGCTCTCTCTCCCTCCTCCGCTTCCTTCTGCACATTCTCCTTCATCTCCCCTTTCCTTCTCACATTCCTGTCATGTTTCAGTCTGTCCTGGAAATCAGAGAGGAGAATGGAGAGCGGTAGAGACTGCGTACTGTTTCAGGCTTTTCATTTCCAAGAGTGTCCTTCGCCCTTTACTCGCCTGCCACAGGACGGGACCCTCACCGCTTCCTCCAGGCTCCTCAGCCCTGGCGGGACCCAGGGTGCACGCCCCACTGCCTCGTCCCCTTTCCCACAGCCCCCGGCCCGCGGAGGCCTCGTGGGCGTGCGCTGGCCGTGGGGGGTGGGGCTGTGTCCGTGAGCGCAGGGCCTTCACACCCGGAAGACGGCTCCAGGAAGCCCTGGCTCCTTCGTAGCTGTGTAGTAATTAAGACGTGAATAAGTGTTTTCCACATAGCAATATGTCTTAAAAGAAGAAACACTAGAATAAAGCGTTTCTGTACCAACATTTTCCAAAATGCTGGTGTAGATTAGCAGGATCACTGCAATGTTTCATTTAACCATCTTTTCTTCCACTTCAACACATTTGAACTTCTTCTCTTCAACGAAATCAGATAAGTGACGATGTCACTTTTTTTATTCAAGTGGAAAGTCCTTAAGACATAGCGTCATTACTAAAATTCAAACAGAACACTTAGCAACATGTAAAGCAGTTAATTTTTGCACTGTAATATTCAGGAAATCTTTTAGAGATATTAAAGATGAGCTGCACGGCCTCACGAGCTGCTTTCAGCGCACTTACCAGTTGGCTGACATCAATTTGAATTCCTTTCTGGAAGGGACTGAGTTGATAGAATAAGTTAAATATTTTCCAAGAAGAATGACCTGTCAAAGAGCCAGACTGCACACATGCGACTCTGCGTGTTAAATCTTCCCGGGATGAGTAATGGGGTCTCACGGAGCGGCAGAGCTGCTGTCTGAGCGGCCGCCACCCTCCTTTGCCAGAGGAACGACGCGAGGCCGGGAGACAGCCCGCCCAGCTCTTTCCTTGAAGGGTCTGCTGTGCTTTGCGTTTGGCTTTGGTGTGGGACTGAGGAAAGACAGAAGGCAATGACAACATTGAGGGGGAGAAGGGAGGCGGAGGGCGGGGAGCGTTTACATTCCGGGGAAGACCCAGTCACAGAAGGGAAAACGCTGAATGAAGTTCAGGGCATATATTTTCTTGTGCATGCATTTTGTCTTGCTTTTGAGGAGAGAAATTGCTGAACATGAAGATGCCCTTCCCCCATCTAACAGATATTTCAGAGCCACACGTAGAAGACCCTGTTTGCTCTTAGAGACCTTTATTTAGTTTGCACACCGATCTTTGGAAACCTCAGGAAGGATAAACGAGTCATTACTGGGAAAACAGGTGCAACTCAAAAGCATCATGTGCCGTGAAATCAAAGCACAAGCCCAGATACCACCACACTTCCGTTACACGGGGAACCCAAATGCACAAGCCCAGATACCACCACACTTCCGTTCCACGGGGAATCCAAATGCACAAGCCCAGATACCACCACACTTCCGTTACACGGGGAACCCAAATGCACAAGCCCAGATACCACCACACTTCCGTTCCACGGGGAACCCAAATGCACAAGCCCAGATACCACCACACTTCTGTTACACGGGGAACCCAAATGCACAAGCCCAGATACCACCACACTTCCGTTCCACGGGGAA